>BMAO01008739.1:0-167353 GCA_019973975.1 Trichonephila clavata | reverse complement strand
AAACAAAGCAAAATTCGCTTCACAATATTGACTAATATCCATCATTACCCACACGCAAACATTCGCATTCACGCAACCACAACTATATCCGACCTTTGCACATATTGTTTTCACAACAGTGTGTAACAAAGCAAACAAACTTCTAATATCAAACTAGGCAAAACCTAAGAAATGGAAATAAGATAGCCCTTTAATAATGTATCACGCAGGATGTTCAAATTCCACGCATCACGTTCAGAGAGAAATAAAGTCATTAACGTTTTGCGAAAAACGTTTTTGGCAAGAAAGAAAACGGCCGCGTTCAATCGGAGGGGGTGAGTGATTGGTAGAAAATTTGTCTCACAGAAAGACTTGACTGAGATGGATTACAAAGATAATGATCTTTTGCCTACAGCAGGTTGGAAGGCATGTAGATTGCTGTTCGGACAATTTATCCAATTAAGCCCCCGTTTACTTCAGCAAACAAAAACAGGCGAATTATCTTAATAACATATTACCTGTCAATGTAATAGGATGATTTCAATTGATTTTGAAGCAATGTCGTTTTGATTAATTTCGCTCCGGGCATTTGCATCGGGTTGATAAAATGGTTTGAAACAAAGACCAATTAAAGTAATGGAGAAGATATGCAATGAGTTGCCACATACTGGGTATTTAATCCCCTACCCACTACTGCAAATCGATGATGTATTCAACAATGTTTCTAGTTAAGCGAAAATTCCATGAGGCAGATATATTGATAAGTTAATATGCTGGATTTCGAATTTGTGATGGCCGTGAAAAATTTTTAGTTCATTTTATAGTTGTAGTTTATGGGGTGGAGCACTTAGTTCTTCCGAATATTAATCTCCATTCAAACATTTTGGATGATATTAAAACGCTTTTAAATTGCCCTTTCTAAAAAATAATTTTAAGTTTAAAAAATACGTAAAATAAAAAGAGAAATAACTTTGAAATGAATAAATTTACAAATACAAAAAAAATAAAGATAAAAATTGATAAGAAAAATCTTGACTTATTGTCAAATCTTAAGCATCAGACTTTCCTCATAATCATGACACATTTTTAAAAAAGGTAAATAAATTTCTTTAAACTATATTTTTATTTTTAGCCACTTAAAATCGTTGGTTTTGAAAATTATCGTTGGAACCCGTTTAACGGACCCCTATTTAACGAATTTCAGGATATAGAATAATTTTTCTCTTCCCCGATTAAAACGAAGGCAAATAATCCTATTTAATGAATAATAAACCCCAAATAAACGAATTACTTCAGCAGCAGGGAAAAAATTTATTAGTTTGTATTAGAAAAACATATCCTCTTTGTCCAGAACAAAAAAGACAATTCTTACAAGCAGCTTTTCACGGAACTGCTTATCAGAGCAACTGAAATGAGGATATTTTTCATTTGTCTGATCAATGAATATCGAATCTAATGCAAGAATGATAATGAAATTCCTGTCAAACTGTAGCATTTTCTAATACTTTACGTTCTTTTGGAAACTGTGAAAACATACCTTAATAAAGCAGGATGTAAATTACACAATATTTTCTTTTCAGCATCATGACGGAAAAAAACTCTTCCAGTCAGGAATCAAAAGATTGTCAAACATCTATATAGTCAGTGTTTTAAAGTTTCCTTTTAACTAGTGCGTAATATAATTCACTAATACTATTTTTAACTGATGTATAAAAAAGCGTGAAAGTTGCTTATAGAATTCCAAAAGGTAAGTCCAAAAAAATTAGCATTTTGTTGGGACCTCGATAAAATGAATAACCACGAATTAACGAACAAAATGTTCGCCCCTATAAATTCGTTAAATTGAGGTCCGACTGTTTATCAATATTTATCGATATCTTTCGATTTCAACAAAGCCATCCTTACTTATACCTCATTATTTGTTTGAATTACAAATTAAAACGCAAACATAAACATACCATAACAACACACTCTTAACGAGAGTGTTAATTACCGTAAATGAGGAATCATCAAACCATTATTTACGTGAAACTATACAATGGACAAGATGAGCTTCGCTCCTATTTATATTTATTTCTTCCCTTAGAATGATTTTATTCTGCTTTCCGTCGTAATCTATTTCTCTCAGTCAGGTCATGTTCTGTTCCCGAAATTAGTTTATGCAAATGGATTAAGAATTCAATCCAAATGCATTTTCTAGCTTTATTATATGCGGTTCTTCTAAAAGCAGTCTGAAGGAGCGATTATAGAGAGTTAGGCTAACTGATTTATGTCGTGTGTGTAAAAGATGCACTTCATGAGTTTAAATAAAATTGAGATGTGTAGTGCGCATGTAATAAATGTTTATATTGAGAAATTTAAGACGCAATTTGTGGATCTTAACTCTGTCAGTTGTCTTCTGTTCGTTAAATAGCTGCTTTTCTTTATTATATCCATATGGGTTTGTAAATGGGTTTGTTAACCAGTTAATTGTGATTGACGAGTTTATTCGTCGTGGAGAAATGCAGGATCTTTCATGACGATTATATCCGCCATGCGTATAAAGTAATGACCATTGGCTATATAAATTGCAATTTTTGAAAAAAATAAAATATATTCTCAACTTTTAAGATGTTAAAAATATTTTGAAGCCAGGTAGGAGTAAAATAAATAAATAAATTTAAGATGCGTCCCTTAGGCGGCTGTGAAACAGCGTATAAGTTCGTATAACAAATTTATTTATATGCAATCAGTGGCGCACACAAGGGGTCCGGACATCCCCCAAAACCATTGAGTGTTTTTCGATTGATGATGATCCTATTTATACATAACGTAAAATTAATTAAGTACTTGTAATTAACAATTTATTTTATTAATTAATGCTAATTATTAATTCAATAATTTATTTTTTTACTGCTTTTTGTTAACAAAATCAGAAGAATCAAGTGGTGTAGTCTTGAGGTAGGATACGAGTTGGGGGACTTATGACCATGGACTCCCCCCCTTGAAAAAATTTTGTGAGCGCTACTGTGTGCAATAATAATGTTTTTTAGATGTTAGCGCTTGAAAGAGGCAAAGGCAAAAGTCGTAAAGTTGATTTGTACCGATTTTTTTTTAATTCTTACTTTTATATGTATTTAATTTTTCTTGTGTTTTTCGATTAATATGTATGTAATATATGTTTATGTTAACCCAATAAATAAGTATTAACAATTAAAAATTGACTAGTTTATAAAACAAACCCACTTTTTTGATCAAATATTTTAAGTGACACCCTGTGATTGACGAGTGTACTTATCATAACTCGATTTCCGTGACACACATAGTTGAGCTCTCTCAAACGGGGGACTGATTAAATAAAATTATTCGGGTTTTTTTTACTGTTTGCTTGATCAACGCTGAACCTTACAGGTGCTCACCTTACGAATCCTTGCTCAATTATAGTATTTAGTTTAGTTAACCGCATGTTTTATCAAATCATTTTATTAATGTAGCACTTAAAGTCAACACAAAAGTTATGTGCATAACAACATCTATATTTCTAACCTTCAATAGTTTGTTATATGTTTCCATCAGTTGACCATGAAATGTAATTAGTTTGATTGATCAATGTACTAAATTGTGTTCGGTAACTATAACATGAGGAAACATTTTAGTGAAGATAATGAAGGGAAAATATAAAAATGCATTGTAGTAACTGTAACCAAGAAACTCACCTTCTAGAATTAATTCTAAACTCCTTACTTCCAAAGAATATGAATCCCATACTTCCAAGAATTCCAATATGAATAAGTAATTGAGCAAAAAGGGAAATTATGAAGGAAATTAGCATATTTTATGTAAAAACAATGCTAAAAGCGTAGCTATATTCTTAAGGTTCATTTTCATTATCTAAAAATTAGAAACCAAATTTGGAATATATTTTCAGATTTTTTTGAAACTTCAACGCTAATAAATATATTCTATCATAATTACTAGAATAGAAAACTATAGTAAGATTACTATTACATTTATTCAATTAGATTACAATTTTATAGTAAGATTTTTTTTTGTATCCTTCCAATATTTCCAAGCCCATTACAAATGCCCTCTTTGAATCTGCTCTTCTTCATTACAGATATGCTATGTAAAATGTCTTATGGGGGAATTTGAACTCGTAGCATTCTTACCATTTCTTTTCATAGCTTCTGTAGATATTCTTTACAAAATAAATACTTTCGTACTTTTGGGGAGTATGGATTTCACAATTACGGATCTTATTGCACGAAAGTATCATGCCTTACGTTGCTTGTCGTCAGTGCATGCTTCTTTGCACCCTCTCTTTCACACACAAAACTTCTTTTCTTTTTTCTCTCTCCCATTCGCCTCATACTCATTAATTGCCACCACGTCCTTATGTATCTTCTCATTCTCAACTGGGGGATCTACGGGGGGAATTGTCAACGGAAGTCGCACTCAGTGATGTGTAATTCGCGGTCGTGCACCCCATTTTCTGTCAGCAGCTTCGTTTTAAATAACAAAATGAAGATATCTGCGTTTTGTCGCAGTTCTTGTTGTTTGCCTCGCTTTTAGTGTTAAGTCTCTGAAACCAAAGGTTCATGGACCTTTGAAGACACGTGAGCCTGCTTTAAAAAAAACACTCTTATTTTTAATGAATAAGAACTTTGTTATTCGAATTCATTCTGTAACATTTTATAGAACTACTTGAAAATTTCTTACGCATCAAATGAAATTACGAGTTAATATTTGCCCCATTATGCCGGCTAGGTGGCGTGGTTGTTTTGTCGCTGGCCTTCTGCACCCAAGGTTGCGGATTCGACCCCGGCCCTTGTCGGTGGATTTTCATGATACAGAAAATCGACAGTGGGAATGTCGTATGATTTTACGGCATGTAAGATCCCTAGAGTGTCTGTTTGGCTTGGGTGCTCTCGGCAAAATTACAGGTTCGCATTCTCAAAAGCCCAGGTGCCTCCCTATGGCGAGGAAACTGGGCGTCAAAATTACTTGCGGCAATTGCCTATATGGTGCTGCGCTAAAAAGTTATACCAGCTCGTGGGGAATATACTAGGTTGGCAAAGGTTGAAATACCAATGCACATCTCCATTAGAAAAAATATTTGCCATTATATTAGTTTGTTTTTATTTCTGTATTAGTTTGTAACATGCTAAGTAAAAGGTAAATGCTTGTATTATGCATACACAGATGGCTTAAACTTCTTTTTTCTTATTTTTTTTAAATATGAAGAACCAAATTTTTGTTTTCGTAACCATTCAGATTTTAGACAATGCGATTAAGAAATCTTTCATACAATTTACATCACAGACTTGCATCATAAAGGTTTGTGTAACAGATAGACAAATCATAAGGAAGGGATCCTTATAATGCGAAGTTCACCCCTGTAAAAGAGTCGGAGATTCCATACTATGCAAATGATTCTGCAAAAGTTTCTCACTTTTTAAATGCAATTTTTCAACAACTCCTTCAAGTAATAACTTCTTTAGACGCGTTTTTCTGAAGATTTAATCTAAATTAAGTGTCAGTTTCGGCTGCATTATGCTCAATCGGATTTACATAGCAATCGTGCTCGGGTCGGCGACGCTCACTTAGATTTGGATTGAAAACTTTTCGGCCCGGCTTTTTAAATAAAAGTTTCCTCCAAACTTTTTCGTATGAAATTTTATTTTCTTTATTTAAATATTACTATCATGCTGCTCACTTCCACTCAAATTCAGTGAGTGAAAGAGAAAAGAAGAGTGCGAGAGAAAAACGATTTTAAAAAACGGTTATTTTTCTGTTAGAGATCAAAGATAAGCAGAACCGAAACATGGATCTACTTTTTGATTCAGTAGAAAGAGCATATTTAAGCACAAAAATGTGCTAAAAGAATTAAAATCCAAAATTTAATGGGCGAGAAAGTTAGCAATATTTTTTTATATTAGTGATGACAACCAAGAGATTACGAGAGAATAAATTGTGAAAAAGTATGAACCCTCTCATTTTGTTTGCTTAGAGAACTTGAAGAAAAGTAAACTGTTCTCACGGCATAAGTTTCCCAAGCCTTACATAGTATACGGTGTTACATAAGTTATAAACGGCACTTACATATTATTTGAAAGGAACCATATGGTTGCCAATTAAGTGCATACGACACATGGGAAATCAGGATTGCCAACTGGACGAAATATGTTGAAAGTTGGCATTGTTGCGAAAGTACGTAAGTATCATATATATTGTATAAATGTAATCTACATAAGTAATTTACATATATTTTTTTAAATAATTAGACTAATTGACATATAAATCGTATCTACTGATATATAAATACATATAAGAATGCATAATTTTTTAAATATTGCCTTTTACAGAAAATAAAGGAAATAAACAAATCCACAGATGAATGGATGTGAAAAAGAGAACAACTTAACGCCAGCATGCGAAAATATTGTAAAGGAAAACGTAGTGCATTCGAATAATTGGATTGATTATCTTGCCCAAAATAAATCAGAACTTTTCACTTCTGTCGTGTGATCATAAACACGCACATTTTTTTTTTATATCTAAAATCCTGGGAACTTAATTCATTTTTGTTTGATAATTTTACTTCGGAAAACTTATAAAATATTATTTTACTATGAGTTCATATCCAGCATAAATAAAGAGATAGTTTTCAGTTTAATTGGTATTTTTGAGGTGAGAAAAATTACTTACAATATTCTATATATGAGAGTGAAATATTTTATCTTCTTCATCATAATATTAGTATGAATCATAATACTTATTTATACACCCTTTTTCAGATAAATACACCGGTCAAAAAATATGGAATGCAGAGAATGCTTCTTTAGGTTTCCATGTAAGTTAACAAGGGACTTCCGTTGCTATTAAACGATTTGATGTTCATGATGAATTACTATACTTTTTTATAAACCTGCAAAACTATTGATATATCATTTACATTTCATATTAAATAATGAGTTGTGGGGTACTAGGATTGTAAAGGGGGCTATTGTTTAGGGCCGAGAGCATGGAACATAATTTAAAAAAAGTAGAAGAATTTCTTGAAGTACCCTCCTTCCACAGTGTCTACTTAGAATGGAAAAGTTTGGATAACATCAATCTCAACAGGAAAAACTGCGAGAAAAAATCAATCTTAACAAAAAGGTGGCTGTAGACATAATGGACGACTAATAACCACTGGTCGATACCAAACTCGCCAGGAACTTATTCAGATGCACTAATACTTGATACTTGGTCAATCTGTTTGACAAAACGTTTAGGCGAGAACTGCATGGATTGGAAATATTTAACCATATATCCTGGATACATCCAACATTATTTTAAAACACATAGCGAGTGTCATATTAATCATAAAACGATAATTTTTAGTTTCGCCCCAGAAACCTTCTTTTAGTTCATCTCAGGATGATAAATAAAAAAAAATCTAAAATAAATTTTACAAGCAACATAGACTTTACCAGTAATATTTCAGTAGCACGCACAAAGAGGGAGGGGGGCCCAGGTCCGTACCCCCAATAGCCCTCGACTTTTTTCCGATTGATTATAATCCTGTGTATATAATACATAAAATTTAATTAAGTATTTGTTATTAATAATTAATTTTATTAATTAATGCTAATTGTTTATTCAATAATGAATTTTTTTACTGTTTTCTGTTCCCGAAAATCGACAAAACCAAAATACAGTCGACTCTCACTAATTCAAACCTTCGATAATACAAACCTCTCGTTATTTCGAAGTATCAGCTCAGCCTCAAGAAAAATTCTTGGCAATTCGAACTAAACAATACGTTTTGGTACATTCAATATTTCGAGGTAAAATCTGTGGCTGGCCAAAATACTACACGTGATAATTCGAAGTGATCTAATAAAACACGACAATCCAAACACTCACTATCATGTAGAGTTCTGTAGCAAACAGGTTGGAGCTTATATGTTTTATATTGAATTGTCTCTGCTTGTCTTCCCTGTAACGTAGCCCCTTTGATGACCATCGCGGTTCACTCCGATGACTCTGACAGAAGCTAAAGTGTGTGTGTGCGTCTCTCTCTCTCGCTCGCTCACTCACTAAACAAACTAAACAACTTTTTCCTTCAAAATCATGCTGATCCGGACGTTTTTCAAGCTTCATTTATTCTAGAAAAATCTACTGACAAAGTTAGATTAAATGCCATAAAACCAAAAAAAAAAAAAAAAATTTTGACAAAAAAAAATTTGTTATGTGCAGTGTGTATGTTTTTAATAGTTGCTTTTAATACATAAATGTATTCTTCTAATACAGGACTTTCAACTTCTGTGTATATAATATTTATACTGTATATAATATATACTTTTTAAAAATACTTTAAAATAATTTTATACTTATGTATAATTGTTTTATTACATAATTTCAAATTTAAATGCGTTAGAAAAAAATTTCTCTTTGTGTTTTTTGGTAGTTTTTTTCCTACCCTCTTGATAATACGAACTCTTGATAACTCGAAGTTTTTCATTGATCCCTTTAACTTCGTATTATCGAGAGTCGACTGTCTGTTGAGCAGCTTATACGAGAATGGAGGACGTTCGATCCTGGATCCCCTTCCCCCTTGAAAAATTCTTGTGTGCGCCACCGAGTTTCGACCATACACATTTAAATAATATCTCAAATTACACTCGATCTCTGAATTGCTCTACACGATCTATCTCTAAAATTAAAGAAAATATTCAATGCGTCTTGTCCATGATATTACGGAAAAGCGAAAATATAAGAAAACATTGGCAAGAGTACGATCGATTCCGAAATTCGATCCAGCGACTCGGGGTTACAGAACTAGACTAAATGATAACAGCTACTGATTGAAATAATATTTCTAATATTTATATCAGATAACCATACTCCACTTTATCGAAAAGTCGGGGGGGGAAGCTAATTAATTATATATATATAAGTACTATAAAATAAATCAATAAAAATAATTAGAATCCTTTTGTCGAGTAAGAATCAATTCCTGACCCAGAAAAATAATTATTCCAATCAAGCAACACATAAGGAAAAAAAATAATGCAGAAATAAAAATTAAAAAAAAAAAGAAATAACGCGTTTAGCAATCAATAACAAATGAAAAAGCCGCCGAAATTTTTTTATTATTATTTCCCCAATTCATTAATTAGTAAGAAATTAAATCTCAGACAGTTTTTCCCATTCACAGGCTAGAAGTAATTAAAATATTTACATGAGCAATATTAATTTTCGCTAAAGATTAAAAGTGTGATGTAATATTTAGCAGTTAATTTTTGAGACATAATAAGCTACTTAACAAGGATCAATGGCGAGCCACATGTTTCTAAAAATAAATTAATAAATAATTAACATCAAAGAATTTCATTTCGTATCCTTTATTATTGTATTGAAATCTGATTTCGATTGAATAATCCCAATTTCGATTAAATGATTTCATGGAGTCTCAACCTCTAAAGCGAGTTTATAATAAAATAGGATACTTAGCGACAATCTTAAAAAGTGCTGTTTGAGTTTTCTCAAAGTTTGAGAAACTAAAATGCAGTAGATTTCCGACTAATTTGATTCTGAAGTCCCATATCAAGTTGACTAATTAAAATTATGGCTATAAACAGGTGAAGTGGGCGTGGTATTCCAGTAATCATGGGCACGAACTAATGGCCTGCATTGTCTATTTGCGCTTTGGAATCCTGATGTCGCTGAAGATCCACCGAGTAAAGGCCTTGTCACTAGTACACTTTTGGAGCAATTTTTCCCCGAATTCCAAACAATTTCTACCTAGTTGCCATAGCAACGGCTCCGAAAGACTTTCCCCACTGAGCTGAAAAAATTGTTCCAAATAAAAGTTCCTTGAAATTCCAGCCAATGGGGTTCTTTGGCGCCCTACGTCATTAACAAAATGACAGCTTTGGTTTCGTCAAACTCATCAGATATGGCTTATAATATTTTAATGATGTATAATATTTTAACGGTGTATAATATTTTAAACAGAATGGTGCTCCATTTCTGCTTATGCTCATCAACAAAAGCACGAGCGAAATAAAAGAAATAATATTGGATGTTCGTTTTCCGAAGCAGAAAAATCGGCGAGTAATTTTTTAATGTGATGATAGAGCGCGATCGACGTCAAAGCATGTCGTTTTGTTTATGGCAACCCTTCACCCTCAGCTGCGTAAAAAGTTGTCCTAAACAGTTGTTCCAAATATGCGTGTGTGATAGGGCCTCAAAGGGACTGACACAGTTAAAACTTCCATGGCTCAAAGTCCTCACATCGGTGTGGTGAAGAAGTTTGGAGCGAGGTACAGCTCAGGTGTCATCGTCACTTAACCGAGGTTCAAAATTACGAGGTCGGCAGCCAAAAGCTATCGCATGTCTTTGTGTAAAATGTTAACAAACACTCAGCTAAAGTGAAAGAGTGGCACCGAGCTAATATATATAAGACATGTTAGTATACTATATGTAAATATTGATACAAAATTTAAATTATTTAGTTTTAAAAATCAATGTTTTGAGTAGTGTGCTAAAAATTAAATAATGTTTTTAAATCTGCTGACTTTAAAAGTTTTAGAACTAACTACAAAACTTTATTTTTATTTAACATAACATAACTGACACAGTATGAATTTTTAAGGCCATTATATACATTTTCCCCTTGAACATTTATAATAATTAATTCAGAGAATAAAAAACCTTAATGAATATATGACCAGTTAGAGAAGGCTCAAATTTGAAAAGAAACACTTAAAATTTCTAACTCAAATACGAGACTCTAACGGTATTAATCGAAGAAAATGAAATATTTTAAAAACTATTTCAGTCCGCAAGGAACTGAAAATAGAAATGTAGAAAATGTAGTTTTACAAAATCTGACCATACCAAACAAGAAGAAACAGTGCGGTTTCACACCTCCCTTCTGGGGTGAACACCAGGGACACATTTTCTATTCACTTAGTCGGGGGAGGGGGTTGCTTGAGACAGGAAAGGGTTATTTATGGATGCTTTTTCCCCAATTCTTTCAAAGTTCAGCAGGTGCTCCATCATAAAGTATGACAGAAATTTAAGAAATGACAGACACTCTACGGTAGTTAATAGTTCTCTGAAGAAAAGGAGGCGTGTATTTCAGAGGAAATTCACACAACTACAATATTATTTTTAACTTGTGAAGTTCTTTGGATGAAGAACACGTGTTTAGTGACTGTATTCGACTAGAAACACTTCTTGCATAAATACTTTTTAGTTAAAAAAATATGTTTGTGATCATAACCAGTAAGAAACTTTTTGTATGTATATAACAAGAGATTTTCATTCGCTTAAGATATCCGACTACTTGCGACAACTTTTTTTAAATAAAATACAGATATGGGGATTTTCGTGGTTTGAAGATTTATTTAGTACTTTTTATGAAAAATATGCTAAAATTAAGAAGAGGAAAAGAAATTATTATTACTAAAATGGGTAAAAATTTACGAAAGATAGCATAAATGGGGCCCATTCTGTATTAAAAGTTTATAAACAATTTTCAATCGTTCAATTCTAATGTGTTGCTATGTTATTCAGAAGGTCATTTCAAAAATGAATAAGATATTTTTATTTTTACTAAAACTAGAGCATTTTATCTTAGTTATATGAATTTGCTTTAAAAAAACAGTGATTGACAAATCTGAAGGTTAAAACACTTCTACTATTATATAAAACATACACAAAAAATTTAAGTTAATTATTTTCAAAACTTTTTGAGCAATCCCTGCCCCCGCTTGAGCATTTAAAAAGAAAAACACTACTTTTACAAAAACACTTGTAGTTTTTGTTCTAGTGAACGAAAAATAATAAACTTGGTATTTTTATAAAGCTAATAAGACGGCCTATAAAATAAAATCATAAAAAAAACCGTGAATCTTTGGCAAAATTCACAATTTTAGGGTAGTTGGATATCTTAAGAATATTTACGTAAGATGAGTAATAAACATGCTAAAAGTATTACCTAAAATGTAATCTAATGTTTTTAATATGCAATAAAATATTTCATTTTTTATGAATAACTGATTTGAAATCTCCCAACGCACAGATACCTAAATTTAAAAATCCTTTTCATGAATAAAAATAAAATGATAAGGGAAAATACAGAAATTCATCATTTGCACATAGTGTCATTGAGCTAGATATAAACTCAGAATGTGGTCACGGTAGCAAGTTCATAACTAGTGGGTTTTTTTCCGTCGACGCTAGGTGTCACAAAGGACACGCAATGTATAAAGTCTGATATACGGTTGCGTTTTGTTAAGGATGAAACTTCACGCCTTGAGGAGTAAGGTGCCATCATCGTCATTTCAGCCACAAAATTACCAGGTTTGTTACTAATAGTTGTCGTACCTCTCCGAAACGCGTGGCGGCATCCTGTTCGTCAAGGGCATGGACTCTCGAGTCTGTTGTGTTACGAGTTAGAACCCTGGTACTACTGAAGATGTGCCACATAGAAGGGTTGATGCTTGTTAAATCTGTCGAAGCTCAAAGTCCTCCCGTTTGAGTGATGTGGAAGTTCCTAGAGGAAATGTCAGCTCAAGAATTATTCTCTTCAACACCCCACTTGTTACAATTGAGAGTGACGTTAATAAACCCCTCAGCCCCCCCCCCCAATGAACAATCAATAAAACCAAACTCAGAAGAGATTCTTATTAGGTTGAAACTTAAACTTTTTTCCCTAATACATTCATGACATGTGTTGTAATTATACATGTATATTGTGTCTGTATAATTTAAAAACATTCAACGAATACAAAAAATTTCGATTTAATACGTAAAGTTTAAACCTCATTTTTCATTACATTCTACCCGAAAAAAAGAAAAAGATTGATTCAGACAGGATGAGAAGTACTATAACATAAGCATATAGTAAAATAATGAAGTCAAAATATATAAATATTGCTGTTTTATCTTTAAAAAAAGAATCCAAGTTTGACTCAAATTCTTTAACAAAAGATATTCTTAAATAATGCTAAAATAAGTTCTTAAGAAAAAATGTACAATTCTTACAACAGTAATTCATAGAAGCGTCGACAATACAAAACAAGTATGAAAGTCTCATCTCATATTTGTTTCTATAGTAATAAAACACGTAGAGAAATGCAATAAAAAACTACAAAAATATCCTCTTTTTATTCATCATTCTGCTCACAGCAGACTTATCTAAAAGCACTATCCCTTCTATGTAATGATCTCTGCATATGTGCCATTACTGAAAGTCTCTTTAGAAAAGCATATCACAAGCCAAAATACATATAATATCCGTCCATTTGACAGCAGTGTAATGGTACGACCTTGTACCATCGGTTACATGACGAGACTATACAGTATTAGATCATATACGAAACAAGCTTTTCACACATAGAAAGAAGTATGTTTTATTAAAATGCCTTTTCAAAGTTCTCGTTTATTTTAATGCTTTTCATATATACGCAGTTTATTGAATTCTGTCTAGTTTTATGCCGAGAATTTTAGTTTGCTATACGAATCTATGTTATGTTCTAGTTTTACAAATTTTATAAATATATTTCATCGGAAATGTGACATAATAAGTCTGAAAAACTAAACAGATATATAAGTCATTATAGTTAAATTTAAAGAACAAAACTTTATGACTGCAGTTACTGCATTAGTACACAATATATAAGAATATTTTGATAGAAGTTTAGAAGAAACGAATAAAACAATCCAGTATATATCACACAAGATCCATCATCTTATCACGACTGTCTTTTCTTAGTAATTTTTTAAAGATAAGATACTGTTTTTTTTTTATTTAAATTTATCGTAAACAGACACATTCATTTAAATAAAACTTTAATTATCTCCAACTTAATAAATTTCAAAGTTGTGTCAATTACAGAAATATTTTGAGTGACGTAACAACATGATTTGCCTGAATTAATGCCATATCGAAACCTATTTAGTAGCGAAGGACTTTGTCATTCTGAAACACGCCCAAAAGCTTTGAATAGCTACAGCTATAGGGGATGTTGTTAATATATTGTTGCTAACAAGATATAGATATTGTTAATAGATTCTTGATATATTCAAGTTACGAGGTTTGTACTTCCCTCAGCTGGTACATCACTCTGACTTCCACACTACACTATGCAAAAAAGTTTGAGGCTTGGTATCAATCACAACGTACAACATTCCTATTTATTATACAAATACTGTCTTTGGTAGAATCAGGATTTGAATTCACAGCTGGACCTGAACAACCTCACCTACGAAGTTCACAGATTTTATTGCTTATCTATGGTGGTGAAAATCAATTGATTGAATATAAATTTTAATTATTATAAAATATGATGTATTTCCCGTACAGTAGCGCACACAACCAACTTTTATGAGAAGGTTTTACATTTTAAAAAACACGTAGATGAAAGAGTCGGTGCTCAATCTTTACGCTAAAAATTAAAAATCTCTTGGTGTATTGGAAGGGTTTGAGCTCTCATTACCCACCTTTATGTACGCTGCTTTTTCTGTATGCCACTGAAGCTAAAATATGAGGTTAGGGCCTACTGAAAAAGTATTCCTAGTTGCTTTGTGTTTAATTACTTAAAACTAGGCGAAAGAAAGAAATCTTTAAATTGCAGACATAGTTATTAACTACGAATAAGCATTCCATGTATATCAGTTTCCATAATAACAATATGTGGGTCATAGCGCTGAGTTATACAAATCACAATTATTCACCGAACACCATTACCACGTAGAAAACCCAGCAATACCTCAACAAGTCAGACACAATAAATTCCCTACAGACCCCTTCAAAGTGGCTGGGAGGACTGCTCCATACATTCTTAAGAAAGGAATGACTTCCTCTAGGAACAGACTGGCTGTCCTTCCGCATTGGAGAAGCCCGTAATCACAGAACCTTGTCTTATCCACTCTTGCGTCAGAGTGGCCCTAACGAATATTTACAATGTTATTGTAGCCCTGATGGCCGCTAGGGGAATTCTCGGGCACCAGCGAAGACAAGCCCAGTAGCCATGGGTCAAGAGTTGGTTAAACAGAGAAGGAAAAGACAATTAAGCAAAAAGTAACAGAAGGAAAAATGGGAATAAAGAAAAAGAGTTAATGTCATTGATAAAAACATTGCTCTAGTATATGTAATTTTATATATAAAGAAATGATTATAAGTACAGAGCATTTCTGTAGTTTACAAAAGTTAATAAATAGTTTAAGGTAAGGGTTTGTTCTCAATTGCAAATCAATTTTCAATGCCTTATGGAAAAGTTCCTAATGATATCTTAAATTTAAATTCATGAAAACAGATATTATTTATATAATGAATTCATTCATAAGTAAGCTACATATATAATAAAGCTATAAAAGCTCTAGAGAAGCCCATACTTTTAAAATCATGTTTATGTTTATAAAAAAAATGATGGTGTATTGTATATAGATACAAAGATTTCAAACCAATTTCGGTATAAATTCGTCAAAAGAAATATATTTTACATATGCAAATAATATTCAAAATTCTATGGAAATTTTTAGTGATGTAAACAATGGAACACGTCCGTCGGCGATTTAAAAAAAAAAACTGAAAACTTCGATATTATTGATTCAAAATCTACGGTGGAGCAGATAGAGCTTCTTATTAATGGATCACATCTAACCTTACGAGACAGAGTTATCATTGTTTTATACAGTTAACCCGGCGTTTTTGTATTCTATTTAACTATTGGCCATGGTTTAATGTAATTAAAATGCAAGTTATATATTTTAATGTGAATATTCATTAGTGATTCATATGCTATTTTTAACTACATCATTGTTTTAATCTCTCTTTGGCTTAGATTTAATTTATTTTCAGTAGTATAATTTTGTACTTTTCCTCGTTTATTTTAATGCTACTTGTCATAATATTAAAATTTTAATTTCCAATCAGAGAGTTGTATCAATAATTACTGAGCCCCAAAGCTTCAAGGGTCACAAAATGTGTTAGCAAAAAAATCATAATATGCTAAGTGACCCCGAAAATGTCCTTCAAGTAATTTTGATACATGAACCCATTCATGATTAAGTACGCCATGTTACCAATTATATAATTTTTTAAAAAAATTTATATATATATTTGTGGTTGGAGTTTTTACATCATTTACTTTTACACATCAAAACATAAATATTAATAAAGTCAAACATGTAATTCATGTTTTATAATTCAACACATACCAGCTTTTTGCCTCAGGTAAAGGAAATATATTAAAAATAAATGACAGAAAGGTGAAACCAATATATTCAAAAAAAAAGATTTTATCTTTGAAATTGAATTACCTCTACAAAATAACTCTACATCCGCAAGAATCACAAGTATTGATCAGACTGTGAAATCCTATTTCGAGGGACACCATGAATCATCTACTTTCGTGACAAATATAAGTATGTCATACTATTAAAAGAGACCAAGTACCTATTAACAGAAATATACGATGGTTGGAACACGAAACCTCTTGTCATCGATTTCGGAAAGATGAATAATGACTTCTGTTCGAAAGTTCACTTTTAATTAATTACTGCAGGCTTTTCATATCAGAATCACGTTATCTGATCGCCAGAAATGATACATAAATCACGCATTATTAATTTAATAGTTAATTTCTATCTCAACACGAATTATCCGATTTTGGTGATTTTTTTATTTTGGTAGATAATTTTCAAGAGTGGTTCTTTAATTAAGCTTTAAAAAAATTTTCATTTTTATCAGTTTGATATTTTAATACATGAAATGGCAAAATATGTATCCAAATTTCATATTCGTAGAATATAATGTCATTTAGACTCACTGGCGTAGCTAGTTCTGAATGAGCCCTGTATCAAAATTCCTTCATGGCCCTATTTTAGATATGAAAGCCCTGCTAGTGGGACTGTAGTTAAACATGTTGGGGCCCCTGCAGCTTGGGGCCCCGTATCATTGGTACGGCTGACACGACGGTAGCTTGTTTAGACTGATGCATGGTACGATTATAACATACATGCTAATATAAAACAAACTAAATTAGTATATGCATAAAATGAATGGATGCGTGACATTTGAAACAAATAATACATTCTAAGACGGAATGGTGGCCCACCAAAACAGACTCAAAATCAAATAGACAAAAAATGTTCTTTTTATTTGGGTCAACATATACTTGTGGGCAAAGTTTTTCTTCCATGAAGATCAATATGATTACATATCAGTAGCGCACACAAAAATTTTTCAAGGGGGGAGTCGATGGTCAAAAGTCCCCCAACTCATATACCTCAAGACAACAACACCAATTGAATCTTCTGATTTTGTCAACAAAAAACAGTAAGAAATAAGTTCTTGAATTAATAATTAGCATAAGCAAATAAAATGAATTGGTAATTACAAGTACTTAAGTAAATTTTACGTATACATATATAGGATTATCATAAATCGAAAAAAACTCAAGGGCTTTGTAGGGGGTGCCGGACCCCAGGACAACCCCTTGTTTGCGCCACTGGGTACAGTTATAATATAGATGCTAATATAATACAAACTAAATTTGTATATGTATAAAATGAATGGATGCATGCCATTTGAAACAAATAATACATTCTAAAACGGGGGGGGGGGCAAATGGTGGCCCGCCAAAAGTGTTTTCGCGGCCCGCCAAGACAGACTCAAAATCAAATAGACAGAAAATGTTCTCTATATTTGGATCAGCATATATTTGTGAGTAAAGTTTTCTTCCATGAAGATCAACAAGAATAAATATAGATGCAAATTTGCAGACATTAACTTGCAGAGGCTGTGATGAGTATTCCAACTAACAATTTCACTTCTGATTTCAAAAAAATTGCAGAAAAATGTGTTTAGTTACATTTGTCTCAATTAACTAATTCTGATTGAATGTGGTTGCAGCCACACACATAGATGATATAAAATTAGCACAATAAATAAATTAAACAAAACAGCCACTGTTTTATTTAACTTATATTTATTGATGCTTATATGGTAGTATGTATACATCTTCTGAGATACAAAGTTAACTAATGAATACAATCATTTTTAAAAAGTGCGGCTCTCCGATATCCACCGCTTCTATAATGTGACCTTGAACTGAAACAATTGCCCACCCCTATTCTAAGAAATTAAATAAGTAAGCATTGGGATGAAGAAACTTGTTTGGTATGAAATTAAAACAAAATTAATTATGAAATTAGAATTCTAACCCACAATTACTTAAATATTAATTACCATTTAAACTAAACATTTCTGTGAATAGGGGACCATAATGGAACATAATAGTAACAGTTGGCTGAGTCCAAATTATAACCAAAAACTCTTACAATAACAATATATACAATTTCTTACCTTTATTTACCAAATTTAAGCAGCAGAATATCCAAAAGAAATTTCGATTCATATCACGAGAAATCCACTGTTAAAAATATCACTCAGGAATATAAAAATATTACGCACAAAACATAAACATACAATGCATCAAAATGAAGAGCTTCGTAGCATATCCATACCGTCTCATGACTTCCGAAGGCACTGACACCAAATATGAAAACAACTCCAAAAATACAAATCACCTGGTCGAGATTCCCCCTACAATTTTTCTGGTCCAATCAGCAAGAAGAGAAGTGACGAACTGACTGGAGAGTTGTACCTGAATGGGGATGTCAAGCATGAAAACCCCTTGGGGGGTAAGGGGTCAGTTGGAGAAACAGCAAATAGATGATGGGGAAGAGATTCGCGGGCTTCCAGAAAGCAGCTGCAGTTTGTTTGACTTGTCCATTACCCCATAGTGACAAACTGATTAACAAATACAATTCTAGCCCTCAACGATTGTCCATCCACGCCTAGAAATAGACAGTCAATACGTCAAACATCTGCAAAAAGTGGTAGCACACGCCTGTAATTAATAAGGCCTAACCGCAATAACTGGGAGTTGTATTGACATTTCCGCCTTTTAAGTTGGTAACGAAAAATCGACCTAAATCAGGGGTGGTGAATCTTTTTGGATCAACGTGCCGTCAAATAATTTTGACATGTGATTATTGGGAAAATAAAAAAACTAAGCATTAAGAACACAAAACTCTTTATTTACTACGAAAAAAATACCTTTTGCTCTGAATAGTTGTAAATGTTTTAGTGTGTAATTCAAATAATACGTGTAATTCAAATTAAAGTAACATTAGTGTGAGCTCGTTGTTGCATATTGGATAACAAATATTTTATATTAGAATTGTAAGATGTTACTTTTAGTAGAATGCATGCTCAAATGGAGTCATCTGCCAATCGGTTTTTAAGCAATTAATTATTTTCGCTGAGGTACACTTTTTTTGACAAGAGGATTTGCGTTTATTTCAAAATGCCGTTTTACAGACGATGTTCAGCATACAACTATTCCAGAACATAAACCACACACCTTGTTGTCGCCGTAACTAATAATGCCATATTTCTAGATTCACCAAATTTAAAATTCTCTGTTACACTTATTATCTTGCCCTTTTTATTCTTTTGCCGAACTAGCCATGCTAAATAACACTTAAAAATCGTAAATATAATACAAATAAACTTTAAAATACAGTTGTGTCAATGAAATTGACTAGGTCATGCGTAGACAAACTTTGCATCATAAGCAATTGTAGTCCACTATGTAACTAATACAAGACAATAGCAAACGAATGCGCTCCCCCCCCGGCACCCCAACGCGACTGACCATTCGCGTTTGATTGTAATACTACATACTGAACTTAGTTATTTTGAAATAAAATGCAAACCATTTTGACCACTGGCGTGCCCAAAATATTAAGTCACGTGCCAATGGTTCGCCATCCCTGACCTAAATGAAGCAGGAATCCAGAATTTGAACATATGAAGTCGCTTTAAGTAATAAAGATATAAATTCAAATTGCCACTAATTTCTAAGATAAGGTATGAGTCATAAATTTGGGAAGGAAATTAAAATAATGGTTGAAAAATTTTAATGTGGTCAGCAATGGCTTGTTTCCATTGAATTTTTCATCAGCTACTTGCACACCCTCACTCAGAAGATCCCTGACTATTTTCTAAGACAAAAAATATGCGAATGTATAGTGTAAGTAGAGCTCCAAAAACTGAATAATATTGTTTTCATAGTGTCAAATGACATTATTTATAACTTTAAAAATCAAATCCTTTTGAAACTAAACAGACATTGTAATTAATAAAACAAAACTAAAATCAGCTAAAAAATTGATCTGGTTTTATATTAATTTCCTGCCCAAAAAATGTTTGTTGGAAGAAAATCTAATCTTGCTTTAAAACAAAATTATTTTGTAACAATTCCTTTTATAGTTAGTTACCCATAAGTGAACTGCAATATAATTGATCAATTTATGTACTTTTATTTAAAAATGAAATGCTATTATTGACTTCTCAGAGTAGTTACTATAAATTAAATAATCGCAAAACGCCTTTAAATTGATGTCTATAAATAATTTCTCATATCAGTTAAAAAAAAAAAATTTTAAAAACGGCAGTTATAGAGACTGCCGATAGAAGTGAAAACTTAGAACTTTTACTATTAAAATTTGAAATTTCATAATGTTTGAGTTAAAATTATCAACATCAATCTGGTTTTCACATCTATTGACACTCCGAGCAACAATTATATGCATGTTTATATGGTTTTTTATTATTCAAATATATTACGGGCTGTACAAGATCATGACAAAATATAAAAACAATTCACCTGAAATAATAATTAATATATAATCATATTATTTACGGATGGTATTTGTATTTACTTAAATTTCAGTGTACTTGATTTTTAACATTATTTTAATTGTTTGCATCATTGTCATCATTAATTTCAACAATACTTAGACTTTTTGTAGTTTCAATTATTTCATTTTGTTCTGAAAAAGATACATTAGGCTTATGGTAAAGGAAAAGGTATAGTAAGTACGAAAGGAAAATGTTTGATTCAAATTTAACTAAGTATCGATTAAAAACCGCAACGATCATCGTTTTATATTTTGTAGTACTGAGTTTTCGATCATTGGACATATTTAAATTAAGTGTTTCATTTAGAAATTCAATTAGTGGTAAATTTTTATCATCTGCAAAGTTAATATTGAAGTCTCTACTTAAAATCATCGGTACATTATCATATTTTTCGCCAAATCTTTTTTCGAGTATTTCAGAACCTTCTTTTGTATATCATCAAATTTTCGAATAAAAATTGTTGTATCTGTCTCATAGATTTTCCAGGCGAAATATAAAGGCAACCATTAATATGTATTGCCCATTCTCGGGATCACAAAGAGCAAGGCATATTTCACCTATATCAGAAACATTAACACCAATGATTCTAGTGAATTTAGTATGTATGTCCATATGTGAAGTAATGAAGTGTGACGTATCTTGAGTATTGTGATAAATAGCTACGCCTGTGCTGGAACTTCGGATCTTTTATAACTTAAAACAAAATTGAAATTCGGAATATCAAGTGGTTCTTTGTTTTTCATACGAATTTCTGACAAAAGCAGAACATTTGACTTTTTTACGATAGCATCATTTTTTAGGTCAGCTGCATGTGCATGCAAACTTTGACAATTGAATGAAAATATCGATAATCCTTTCTTGTTGGAGATGAATTCTAGAAAAGTTCTGGTGATCGTTTGTAGTGTATTGTTTTGTAGTCTTTTCAATAAGCCACCTGCGAAATACTAATTTGGATTGCATGATGCATTGCAGAAGTTAAATATTGGAAAATAAATAATACAAAATTTTCAAACGCCAGAATAAATACCAAGATTTGAAATAATTCTCTGTTATTTATTTTTTATTTTAAAAATATTAGTATATTTATTTAGTACTCACTATTGTACTGCATAATGATTCTTCAATTAAACGATTCAAATAATAATCAAACAAAAATACTATTTCAACAATGCACAGTATATACACATTGAAATTTTCACTAAATCCATTGAATTTCACTTATAAGATATACACAGCACTATACATCAGCTGTATAGTTACAGATATACTTCTATAAGCATGTCGGTGACGCGAGTGCACAAGATTTCACCCATCCAAAAAGTGTCTAAGGCGCACAGTACACTGCGCTTGCGCCAGTCATGAGCATGTCGGTGACGCGAACCCATAAGATTTTCCCCTACCAAAAAGTGCCCAACGCGGCTAAAAAGTTTTCACTTAAAAAAAAAAAAAAAAAAAACCAAGGGGAAATGTGTGGTATTGAAATTCCTGTATTAAAAATTTATCATTTTGTCCCTCCCTTTCTTCAAACAAGTAACCATAAATTTTACAATTTTATCTTACATTTTTCTTAATTCTTAGAGATTTTTCTAAGATAACAATTCGAAAAGCGCGTCTCAACTTATACAATAAAAACACAATAAGTAAAATTAAAAGTAAAAAAAAAACTTTTTAAAAAACAAGCTTTTATTTAAACGCGCTAAAAAGAATAAAATAAACTTTTGCTTTAAAACTTTTTTTATTATCAACTTATAACGTCATTACACAATTTATACGATATTAAAGCTCGTCGCGAGATTAAAGTACTCATATTTACTTAGTTTGAAATTTTTACAAATTAAAATCAATCAGATCAAGTTATTTAATTTACTTGTTTATCTACACAGGTAAATCTCGCAACAAGTTTTTATATCATATAAATTGTGTAATGACGTTATAAGTTGATAATAAAAAAGTTTTAAAGAAAAAGTTTATTTTATTCTTTTTAGCGCATTTAAATAAAAGCTTGTTTTTTAAAAAGTTTTTTTTTTTTTACTTTTAATTTATTTTTTACTTAATAGTTATCGCTGGATAGGTTTCTAAGCCTGTTCAATTCATTCAACGCTGGTTTTAGAAAATAATCATAAAATATGTAAAGTATCATTGTTTTGCAAAAAAAAGGGGGGGCGGGGGTTATTTTGTAAAAAAAGAAAGTTTTTGACATTTTATTTTTTAAATGACATATTCTAAGAGAAAAAAGCATGAACTTATTTAGTGTAGAATATCGTTTTAATAACACAAAAATAAATTCATACGCAATGATTTAGAAATCGTTTTCATAAAAACGCATCAATTTTAACACATTTTTAAAAAACTTGTATAAAATACAAATATAATTATTTTGTAAAAAAAAATTGTACCGTATCGTGGCGAAATAAGTAATCTTTCCAATTCTGTAATTATTCTTTGTCTGAGATTTTAAAAAAAAATAGATTGCTGTTTTAAAAACGCCAAAACTCCTCAAGAAAAGAAAAAAAAATCCCTTCTTCATTTTGATCGCCGAGCATAGCGGGGGAAAAACAGCTCACAGGTGTAAAACAATTAGGCGTTTTATTGCAATATCGGAACATAAATGGTCAAAACATGCATTGTCATCCAAATTAAACGTGTATACAAAATTTCAGCTCAATGAGTTGAAGATATCAGCTTCAAAATTGAGTTGCAAGATTCCACCCGAACAAATTAAATACATACATTGCAAGTTAAATAAAAGCTTGTAACACGAACCAGTGGTGTACACAAGGGCTGGTCGACTTTGCCCCACCCGGAATTTGAGCCCCGGACCTGTGGTGTGGAAGTTCGATGCACTACCAATCAGCCACTCGGCTTTAAAATATTATAGAACGCACTTTAAAATCCCCATGAAATCAGAAAATTTGTTTAACTGAATACCAAGAATTGTATAAAGAACTTGAAAAGTTTAATATATTCTGATAAAAGAGTTAATACCACTAAATGCTTAGAAACACAGTTCATTAAACTCGGAAAAAGTTATCGCAAGCGAAAATGATCTTTGAATTCAAGCATAGCGGATGTGGTTGGTTTTAGTGAGGACTAAACAGTAGTGAGACGAACAATTATTAATAAGAATGTGCATTTCCGTTGTAAAGTATCATTTTTTTCAAGAAGCAATATGAATACTTCTCTTATTTTATTTTAGTTACTTGTCATAGTATATATAAATTAATAAAGTTAAACCTATTATATAGAGAAATTTTTTTACGAAAATTTTTTTTGTATACAATCTGTCCTAAGTCAGCAATGTTGATAATACTGTAGCATCCATTCTTTTATATTTAACTCTGTTATTTTAATTTTTCATATCTCCTTTTAAATTCTGTTGTCTGGTTATCTTGCAATTACATTTCTTTTCAGTTTTAATCATGTTAATTCATCTCTCTCTTGTAGAGAAATTTTGATTAATAAAGTTAACTTAATATACCTCAAATGAAAATTAAAAGTATAAGTAAAAAGAAAATGTCTTTAAACATAAAAATTAATAAAATAGGGGGGGGGGAGAGTAGGCATTTCCTTTTAAAGAAGAGCACACATACTTTCCATTCAATACTGAACTTTATTTTCAAAATCCAACATGCTTACTTCTCTACCAAAACAGCAATTCTTCTACTCCACTTGCGTTCACTACAGCATCAATCCGAACACCATGAAAGCCTTTCTCCAAAACCTTCAAAATCCTCAAGATAAATTTATGTCAGCGGCATTCGACAACCTCTCTCCTCTTCCCCCAGAGCTAGTCCAAACCTTTACAATATCCCATGGAAAACGTCCAGGGGCAAACCATCACCGAATAAACGCTGACGCCACCGCAAACGGCGCGTTTTCCAAGCTGAAAGCATAATTAGTCAGCGTTAAATACTGCGAGGCGAAATTTAACGCGCCCCATTAAATATCCGCCGTGAATGAATAGGGTGTCCTGCTTCACTCAGAGAAACCGAAACTATGCATTGTGCACAGGAAAGCTCTTCGCTCCCGACTAAGATGGAAATGCTGTTGTATCTTCTGCCGGAGACGTCTCGGGCTAAGTAAAATTTCGAGTTTGGGGTAATGCTTTGTGTCATCGCTTTGACAAAATAGCATTGTTTCATTGAGACGGATGATTTGTTCGGTTGGAAAAAGGATTTATTTAAGACAGATGCCGAGTACTAAAAGATAGAAATTTAATATTATATCTCGAAAAGTTAAAATGTAACATTTTCACATTGTGGTTTAGATTGAAATACACACGTCTCAATTTGTTACTCATATAAACATTGTATTTCTCGGTAGGCACTATTTATTGAATGAATGTACTCAGAATAATTCTTTTTTAACTGCAACTGTCGTCACTTTTTTTTTTTTCTTAGTCAATGTTTAAACAAATTGTCACATTGGAATTTAAATTTAATGTTACTATACCAAAGCTTCTTGTTTAATTTGATGTATATTACACAACAACTGCACAGTTAATTAAGCCCTTAACTGTCGTGGGCGTATTTTAAGCTTCGCTCAGCAGATGCATTACCTACCCATGACGTTTATATACACCTTTCCGAAGTACGATCTTTTGCATTGCTATGCAATCATGAAAACTATTCCCAAAGCTTTGAAATGCTGTTAAACGACCTTCATAGTATTTGCTAAGTATTTACTTATTTCAAAAAAGAAAAATTACTGATAATTTTTTTTTTCCCCCTTTTCTTCCATTGCATTGCGAAACTACATGTATCTATGTGAAAAACGGTATCAGTGGGAATCAAATTACGTAAAGGTTAAGGATCATAAGCTTGTTTCAATAACAAGTTATAATTTCAATAAATCATCCAAAATTTTAAAAATGCATTTTTTTCACATAATTTTTGCAAAAAAAATCCAAATTTTTAACTGGAAGAATACAAAGTTAACGTAATTGCTGATAAAAATTGTTTTTCATGAGTTTTTATTTTAAGGCTTAAATTACTTCTTACTTTTTTCAAGTTTTAAAATAAGACCAAGCCAGATGGCCCCCTGGCCATCTGATTGTGGCTAAAAATTATATCTATCGCTAACATGTGGTTTTAGCTTTATTAAAGCAAATTATTTTGCTCAATCAGTTAAATAAAATGTGTTTTCCCAAGTTTCAATTTAGTTGCATGCTAAAACAAATTCTAACAGATAAGCACTTTCTCCAGAAAAGATATGCATTCTTCCGATACTCAAGAATTTTATCAAGGAACTATTTCCAGATAACGAAACTCTAAATGACCACAGCAATTTAGAGAAAAAAATCTCAATTCCGCACCTCAAAACCTATGAATGCCAAAAAGAAAATCGATAAGTGCCTCATTCGCGTGAAAAGCAATTCTAGAAGAATACACCACCAATCAACGATTACGTCAATGACCGTTATCGCAGCGCTGTATCATCGGCATCCTTTAATATGCCTTGTAATCCAACACTCCCTATCCCTAGAATCGAAAAGCAAGGCAATCCGTCAGTGTCCACCGAACAAAGACGTCGACATTATGGTTTACATCCCCCTAAGGGGGTGGACCCCAAGAGGGTGAAGCAGGAACACATTTATACGGCTGTGTCATAAAACCCGATTGTGACATGGATAATCCCTCGGTGCAAAAGAAATAGATGTCTGCCTGAAAATTGCTTCTTTTCACAGACGGTCTACCCGAAAGGCCATTATGTTGAGTACTTACATGGTTGTGTGGATTTTTTAAAAGCCGACTCCTTGTTCTTGCATTCATAGCACAAGTGGAGATGTTATTGGGTTGGCAGACCACTGTCCAGTAGCACTAGACCACCAACAGTGGGCTTTTTTGAGGGATTAATCACACACTCAGAATCCTTTCTACTACTGCTTTTGTGTGTGATTACGCCTGCTGACATCCTTTGTAATAAGACATAAAATGTAATTTTCAAAGAATTTGGGTGTGGTGTTTTTTATTCATTTACTGCATCACTGCAATCAATTGTTAGAAAGGAAGCAATATACATTTTCTACTTAATTAGAATTAGAATATGCTGTAAAATATTTTTCTTGCAACAAATAAATTACAACTCCTCCCCCCACCCCGTTAAACGTGCTTTAGACGATTGTCCGTGAAAAACTTATACTATAGTCAAAAAACTATGTGCCTTTCTACAATGAAAAAATATGAATCATATCGAATCAAATATATATATATATATATATATATTCTAATCCCACTGTAACTTATTTTAATAAAATATAATATTTTTCTTTTGTCACCCAACTACTCCCCCAATCTATTATGTTAGAGGGGACAAATTACAAAAATAATAATAAGAGAAAAAGCTTTGTAGCATAATTTTAAATGAATGTAACAGTACAATCCAATATTAATTTCTTTTTATTTTTTAAAAAGGGTTTTTGGATTGTCTTTTAATTTGTTGAAGTCATTTAATATTTTGTGGAAAGGATTTAAATACTTATGATTTATACATATATTTATTAAATTCGTTACAATTAAATAAAAATAAATATTTGTATAATTAATATTTGAATCCAGCAATAAGGTAAAAAGTTCAACATAAAATCTAAAAACGCTCTATGATTTTTCTCCTTTTATTGAAATCATATTGATAATAATAAGTTGGTCAAGAAAGAGGAATCTTCAAAATATATTTCCTCAGATGAAAGATTTTTCTTTAAAAATTGCTTTTTTAAACATAAAAATAATCATCTTATATAAGATTGTTACTGCTCAAGGCTAGTGCATTTTTAAAATAAACTGTAATAACTTTAATAAGCAAAATAATCCCATCACTAAGAATTATGTGATTTTTTTTAAAAATCATATTCGCTATCAGAAATTATTGCATGTGGTATTATCCAAACAGAAAATAAATGTAACACACGTTAGATTTCTTTAAATATAGCTGAATTAGAAATTAGGCTTCATTTTTAATGTGATTCATCAAGATAAAAAAAAAAGAAAGATTTTCTTAATACACACTTGGAATGAAAAGCATAGACACTACTTTAGAAATACATTCGTGAATTCTTGTTTTAATATGTCTCTTAATTTAATATTTATTTTTAAGAAGGGAATGTGCACATGTCAAAGAGATTAAAATACTCTTTTTTTTGTGTGTGTGTGTATTTTAATAAATTCAGTAAGGTCCACTTTGATTTTTAGTCTAAAATTTTATGACATGTTATGCAACCATCATGAGTATTTCATTTAGTTAATACTCAGTACTAGAATATTTCACTTTATTTCTGAATTAACTCGTGTGATTCGAGCTTTTTCTCAGCAAGGTCTCTTGAGAAATTTATAAAGCTGTATTTACACATATATTTAATATATCTATAAATTAAATATCATATAAATAATTGAGCTTATGCAATTACAGTCGGACCCTGATTTAACGAACCCCTATTTAACGAATAATAAACCCCGAATGAAGGAGCCACTATTTAACGAATAATAAACCCCAAATGAAGGAGCCACTATTTAACAAATAATAAACCCCCGAAAAAACGAATTATTTCAACAGCTATATTTTTTTTTATTAGTTTGTGTTCGAAAAATTGGATTTTTTTTCAAACGACATCTTTTTTTTGTTCGGAACAGAAGAAAGATTTTTCTTGCAAGTAACAAATTTTGACGGCCAAGGATGCACAGTCAAACTCAAAGGCTAACTTGATCTAAACAAACAAGGTTTTAACTTCGGGTGGGATGCAGGAAAATTAATATTTACAGAAAGGTGAGTTTATTTCGAATGATTCATCATAATAAACATAAATAAAACAGCAAAAAAAATTATAGGTTACGTTCTGACACTTGACATCTCTTCTCTGCTACTAACTCCTTATTTCGGGGGAAAATTTTATATTTTATTTAATATTATTGTGTGCCTATATACTGACCGGGTGGCAAAAATGTTCGTTGCGGCCCGCGAGTTTGACACCCCTAGTGCAGAGCGTTATTAGACTTAACAAGTGCTAATGAGTCATGAGTGTAACCTATCATGTGAGTTTTGAATAGGACAGGAAACTCCTTTCTTATTTCATCCCACTCCACAAAGTAGGGGAATATCTTAAGATTTTATCGATTATGTTACATTTGATGATGGAGTTCATGAATAACAATTCTGATGCAGAAATTGATAATGAAACTTTTCAAAACTGTTGCATTTTCTAATGCTTTAAATTGCTTGGAAACTGAAAACATACCTGTATGCAGTAGGATGTATGTAACACAGTATTTTCTTCTCTGCATAAAGTCGAAAACAAGAAATCTTTAAAGTCAGGAATCAAAATATTTTCAAACATCCATCAGTCAGTATTTTAAAATTTCCAATTAGCTGGCGCGTAATAATACACTTATAGTATTTTTAGCTATTGAATAAAAAGCGTAAAATTTCTAACTGTGGATATTTTTTTTTGTGTAGTTGATTATTGTAGAGTTTTTTTCCAGAAAGTAAATGCCCACAAAAAATTTACATTTCGTTTTGAACCCCGATTTAACGAACAAAATGTTCGGTCCCGACGAATTCGTTAAATCGGAATCCGACGGTAATTCAGTATTGATGCATTTTTTTGTAATGTATTTCCTTTAAATATAGTAGCACTAAAAGAAACAATAGCAAAAACATGCAGCTATTAACTCTTAAAATCTCGAGACAAAAAAAATATTCCAACACCCAAAATATATTGTATTTCCAGTATATGTGACACCCCCTTTCTGCAAGACTCCTCCAAATGTTTAATGCCAAATTTGAGAAATTTTTATCAAAAATTTAAAATAAAATGTAGCAAATATTAATAACAATAATAGGCAGTTTTTAATAATCACTGACCTCTTAAACACTTGTAAAAAAATACTGCTAACACAATACCAGTATCTATAAATTAATTGATATTGAAAGTGACAATGAAAATGGGTATGTGATAATTTATACATTTAAAAAAATACCCTCTATTTTCAAACTCAATTTTTAAAGTAAAATTTTTTTATGCATCAGAAAACATGATGTATACTAATTTATAATTTAAAAAAAAAACACCAAAAGTAGCTAACTTTATTAGCACTATAAAAAATGATTCTAGTCAAAATAAAGTAATAATAGAGGAGGGGGGAATATTCATTTATGCAATATTTTTCTAATTTTTCCGTTCACTTTCACCCAAAAAACAAAATTTAAAAGTTGCGTTTCTAACTTGATGCGGTATAATCTCAGTCTTTACTTCATAAACTAAAACACAACACCAGCTACCAATAAATAAATACAAAAACCAATCTCGGTTTTCATCACAAATTACGACAGGCATAAAAATTTTAAAAGAATGCACCATTTAACATTCACTTCAAAAATATGAGTCGACGTTAAAAATTTTTCCACATAATGCCTTCGCATAACGATTCCGTCGTTTTCTTTAACGAAGCCCAAAAATAATAATTTTTCCACCACGCGATATCGAAAAAGAAAGCGTAAATGAACCCTTCAGACTCAAATGTTGAATATTCATAAATTGACACTGAATTGTGGAATTCTTAAAGAGATAGCAAAGAAAGCAGGGGAGGGAAAAACAAGCCACCCCATTAAATATTGCCGTCCTGTAGGAGATAATGTGTGAAACGTAAGCGATGGAGTTAAGTAGAAGAAAAATGGCAAACCACTTAGGGATTTTTTCCCCTTTAGTTTTGGATGGGAAATATGATAAAAGGGAAATGTCATCGTTATTTGTTCGGTCTTGGTGTGCAGGATGAACATAATAGTGATGTCAATAGAGCCTTTTCATGCGTAATGATATTTTCCCGAGGCCATCTAGATTTGATAATAAGAAATTACATGTTACAGAAAAATTAATAAATAGCAATTCATTCTTGATTTAATAGGAAAAAACAAATTGTTTGATCACCTAATATATCCTTAGTGAATATTTTTTTTTATAATTCTGTTAAAATTAGATAAAACGCAGTGTTAGGCAGACTTTTCCAGGATATGAACTACTAATTTTTTCAAGTTGTGGTTCATCCAGAGGCGTAGATGTGGTGAGCTACAGAAAGGTCTACAACATAAGAGTTCGGCAACCTATGGCAAGCGTGCCACATGAAGGATGCTGGGACGTCTTAAGACTTCTTGAGACCCTAGGCCCCTGCATAAAAGTAGGCCTTGGGCCCAGAACACAAATATAGGCCCCATTCATGACTCTTAAAATTAGACAGTACACAGCATACGTTATCAAATACTCGTAAAAACAATAACCCAAAACAAATAAATGTGCATGACTTACATTGTACAAACCGGCTGCCACCGTTTGACTGAAAGAGTAATGACAGTGGTATAACGGAGAACGTTTGGGCCATCCTGCAAAGTCAAGTTTTGGGCCCCCAAGTTGGATTTTACCAAGGTCACTTGGCAACAGTCAGGTTCGGACCCCCTAGAACCCTGTCCCCCCCCCAGAGATGCGCGGGGAATGTAAGTTACGCCACAGAGTAATCATGGTGTATGGTGTGGTGGTAAGCTCAGGCCTATACACAAACGACGGTCATAACATGTACCCTGTTGCCAAATCATCCGAAATTCCCAGTTTTTCAAAAATAAAGCTGGAAAAAAACATTTGACTGGTTGAAATTATTTGAATCATGATCTTATTAAGGTTGAGTCGAGGAGCCTGGCAGTCTTAAGGCCTGGGCCCAGTTGGCCCATGCCTTAAGACGTCCCTGATGGCATGCGGTACAATTATCAGCTGCACTACCTTACAAATTTGTCAATATTTGAGGGGAAGGAAGTTGATAAATTTGTAATGAACCTTATTTGACAAACATCTTCAGAATTAAAGACATTTACGGAATTACGAAAAAATCTGGAAGATAGCTCTAAATATAAATTTACAGCTATTTTGTAAATAATTGAACGTCATTCCTTGAGAGATTTAATTGTTTGAAGAGAGAAAATTGCACGTAATGTACTCTCCGCCTTTGGTTCTATATACATATTTAGCACTTGGGCATGTTTTAATAATTTTGCTAATTACGCAAATAAAAATCGGAATTGAATTTGTTCTTTTATTCACTGACTGAAGTTAAAAATAACATATTTAATTTTTTTCAATAAAAACATTTTAATTTCTTTTTCATGTAGTCGAATAAATTTAATTGAAAAATATTGCATACATAATATTAATTATATTAAACCATAAAATTATCAATTGTTTCAAAGATGAAAATAATTTATTGTCAAAACATTAAAGTAGTCATTATCATTCAATTTAACCATATTGTATCAGAAATACATTAATATCAAATTGCTCAATTTAAACAGAAATTTGATCCAACTCAAAAATTTCAGTTTCTAGGTTTAAAAAAAATGACAGAAATTTATCCACAATAAACACAAAACAATACACATTTTTACTGATGAAATTTAAGGAAGAAAAATTATAACGTGAATATATATATTATATATATATATATATATATAAGAACTTTTTCCCACATACACTGATAAACCTCTTTACCATTTTTATTCCACCTAATTATTAAATCAAATACGTAGACGAGGGTTTAAATTAAAAACATTGAAACAAGATTTAATGATGAAACAGGTTACTAAATATGCCCTCCACCACCCAAAAAAAGATGAAAAATGAATTCACCACTTAATACATGAGTATTTTATATTAAATTTCCAACATTATTCTTTTATGTATACATATTTAAGAAAGGAAAGGGAAAAAAGTACTACCCGCAGTTCCTTTTACAGTCATTACCAAAACAAGCAGATAGAATAATTCATTTTGCGCAGTATAACAGAGCTCTTAAAAATTAGAACGCAGCTGTTTCCAATTACCACCGCCTGATGCGATAAAATTAAACGCTGGGTAATCGCTTTTACTGTTTTGGTGTAATCACGTTAAAAAGCGGAGACTATCCCCCCCCCCTTTATAAATTATGAAGTCTTTTTGTGGGCAAAACTTTCATCCTTTCGCAGCGTCAAAATCAGTGGGTAGTATAATACAATTCGCTTTATCAAAGCCCGGCAACAATATGGTGTGAAAAGATATTGCCAGTTTTTGAAAACAATGAGTAACTTTATTTGCTGAGCAGATCGTTCGGCGTTGTAATGGTTTCCTTCACTGTGTCCCTAATGGCTTTAAGGTCTTTAATTTATATTATTCTTGGATGTATGTTTTATGTTTCTACTAAAAAGCTTTTTTTTCTTTACTTGGTCTAGTCTGATTGGTTTGAAACGGTTTAATTTCTGCAATTTCTATAAATGAATAGATATGCAAGTGATTATTCGAATTTCTTTAAAAGCGGTAATTCGCATTCTTTTCAGCAAACGATTACTTCTTGTTTTCGAATATTGAGAAATTCTAATTTGCATTATTATCGAAACAACGATCATTAGCAGATGAATGTTGTTTACTAATTAATGAAAACTCAGATTTAACTCCTCGCTGCGTATTACTGATTATTCAATACATAAATTATTTTTAATACCCATATTTCATCATAATGTTTCTTTCGTTTGTATCTCTATAACATCATTAGCGAATATCTAGTAATTAGCATTATTTTCTACCTTGCCAATCTCATTAAGATGATAGGTATATGCCGTTATTACACAATGCTTTCACATTGTGTCAGAACTGTTGAAACTATGATGCAATTTTTGATTGTTTGGTTTTATCTTAATCGTTTTATATTTCTCCCATATAAATACATTTCAAACTCTCATAATTAATAACTGTTCGAATGTATTTTCAAGATGCAATGTAACTGTAATGTATTCTCGTGCATTGTTTTTAAAATTAAAAAAATAAGATATAGTTAATTATATGTGTATAATTTCGCGATTTTATACATTCTCATGGTTAAGGGATTAGCAGTTAATGGAACTAAATTCTTTTAAATTAATTATTTTTTTTAAATCTTGGGAAATTGTTTCAGAGTATTTTATGTAATCTAATATAAAATTATATTTATTACTTTTTTATTATAATACGCTTCAAAAATTTAATAAAATACGATTTTAAAGTTCTTTAAATCCAATTTATTTCAAATAACGCAAGTGTAATGTATAATTAATGTAAATAAATTTAAGCCCCTTTGAATGTATAATATAGATAACGCTTCATTAACAAATATTTATTTTTTGTATATTTTAAATATAAAAACCAAATGAAAGACTTTATATCTAAATTCTTAATTTCCGTTGGCAATAAACCATTACCCTGTTGATAAATTCAAAATCTGATGAAAATTAAATAGTCGGACCTCTATTGAAAGAAGTCGCTAAATCCCAAAACAAGTTCGTTATATGGAAAATTCGCTTACTTTATATTTTTGGCAGCAGGAAAAAGTTCGCAAAATAGAGATGCGACTTTATTTATTTCCATGCAAATTTAGAATTGATTCAGAAAGATTCTGGTGCCAAACCGAGAGAATAGATTGTATTTACATTAAAATCAAAGTTAGTTATATACGAGAGACACGTTGACTTGATTTTGTCCAGTCAAACAAAGAGGATGACACCTGTGAACTGTGACACCCTACTCTCTCCACTTTCACACCCCGTCAATGGGAAGTTTTTAAGCCTTGTAAATAAAATTGTTGTTGTTGTTCGTTTCATGCGTTTCGCAATATGACATTTATAGTAAAATGAAAAAATAGCATTGTAATCTACCAGAAATTTAGTTATCCTAATCTATACAAATAAATAAAATTGAAGTGTCTGTATGTAATTTCAAATTAGCAGCTTTTTACTTAATGCACTAAAAGTATATACGGTACTCATAACAAAAAACCAATTTTTAAAATTTTTGTCTGTCTGTCTGTCTGTTCCGGCTAATCTCGGAAACGGCTGGTGCGATTTTAAAAATTCTTTCACTAATGGAAAGCTGCATTAACGGGGAGTAACATAGGCTATATTTTATTCCCGTATTCTTACGGGAACGGAAACTATACGGGTGAACGTGAAACTGAATGCCAAGATGAATGCCAAATTGAACGCCAAGCTGAGCTAATGAAGTCGTTGTCTTGGTTACTTGCGACCGATGCTCTCCACGAAACGTAGTGTTACATGCACATGATTAATTCGCTGACACGTGTCATAATTTTTTTTTATGATAGCTCACTGTTCAATTAAGTATGGCAGCCGCTGTTTTGGATACACTTTAAAAATAATAAATGAGAGCTTCATAAACAAAAAGCAATTAGAATAACAAAACATTTTTAAGTTTATGGTTAGTTTCAATCCTATTGTTTCTTTATTTATTTACAATTTTCTGTGACATTTAAGCAGTAGTTATCTCCTAATCCTAATACTATTATAAATGCTAATTTGAGTTTGTTTGTTTTTTGTTATGCCTTCACGTCTAAACCACTCAACCGATTTTAAAAAGTCTTTAGATGGAAAAATTCAAGATGAAATTAACATGAATTATTACACACCTCTAGGACTTTCGCGTAAATAATTAACTGTTAGCTTACTCACTAACGGGATGTAATTGTAACTTTATCTCTTAGAAATTAAACCCTCAGCTTGTTTAAATTATCCTGAATGTAATTCCCTCGTACCACCAATCATACGATCAGTCCACGGAAGTCATGCGAATTTTAGAACTTCCAGTCTGTGTTTCATTTAAAAACCGAGACTCTCTGAAAAATTCGCACAGCGCCTTGTATTTGTCATAATGTTATGTTAATATCTGTTGCTTATTTGTGCTTTTGTGTTCTTTGTTGTGCCGTCTCGTAAGTGTAACAAAAAATACCATCTCCTGCTACAAAATGATTCCTCTCATCCATCCAAATTCTTCTACACTCACTTCTACTCTCGGCCAAATGATCAATAATTAATTCAAAGAAATCATATCCCTCGCCACGACATTTCATATACAGTCGATTCTCGCTAATTCGAACTTTCGATAATACGAACCTCTCGCTAATTCGAAGTATATGCTCAGCCAATAGAAAAACTCTTGATATTTCGAACTAAAACAATACATTTTGGTACAGTCGATATTTCGAAGTAAAATCTGTGGCTGGCTATACTAAAACACGCAATAATTGGAATTTATCTTATAAAACTTAACAATTCAAACACTTACTACCTAGAGTCCCCAAAGACACTTTTATTGATTTTCTTCTTCAAGTGGATAGTTATGAGCTTACCTGTTTGTCAGCCATCCATATCTTTCGTATAACACGTGGCCTTGTAACTCATGTGTTCAGAAAGGATGGCCCGCTATTGTGAAGAAGAGATGTGTTGGATTGTGTTTTTTGCGTCACACTGACATATAGCTATTTATGGCTCATCTGTGTGAATTATTGTTAGCTGGTGTTTGATTTGGAGCACCTAGCTCGTCAGGGCTTTTATCTCCTATCTTTAGTGAGAGAGCTTGACTGTGATTTACTTGCCCATGTTTGTTTTAAGGGTATGAGGATTTTTAAATAAATTATAAGTTAAATAAAGCATGAAGAAAAATATTTAAATGCATGAGAAAATGTTAAAAACATGACTTGTATCTATCAAGTGATACGGAATTAAAATTAAAACAAAATCAATGAACGCGGAAAAAAGTGAGATCAGAATGCTAGTGAATTATCTTGACTTTTACTAGTCCAATGGCAGAAGTGCGAGAGGAACTGCTCGCCCAATGGGGTTGCAGCTACTCCCGCTGCAGGTTGCAGGTGGCACCAAATGAGGCTCGAACCGAACTGAACCCTGCCTTGAAGAACCAATGGTGTTGGGGACAATGTCTGAGGAAACCGGGTGCTAAACGATTTCATTTCTAAAGAGGAATGAAAGAGATTTGGTGGGATGTGAAAGAGAATTACTACATAAATGTATCCTTTTAATACATGACTTTTAACTTCTGTATAACACTTATACTGTATAAAATGTACTTTTTTAAAAATATTTTAAAGTAGTTTTATACATATGTACAGTTGTTGTTTTATTGCATAGTTTACAATTTAAATGTGTTAGAAAAAAAATTCAGGAGTTTTTTCTTACACTCTTGATAATTCGAAGTTTTTCATTGGGCCCTTCAACTTCGAATTATCGAGAGTCTACTGTATATACAAATTTTAAATTGGTAAAAAGTAATGGAGAATAGGGGAGTTCCAATAATTATTACATATTTTTTATTTGTCTGATATTTAGGAGATCTAAAATGGAGAGTGATTGACTCGATAGTCCGTATTTTATGCAAATTTTTAACGTGTATGATAACATAACCATGCTGTATTCAATACATTAGGTTAATATAAAAATAGATGTTTGACATTTAACAACAAAATAAATAGATAATGTTTTAAAAAAAATAAGCGCTCGGCAGTTTGAGAATTATGACATCCTCAAAAAGTTGTCACGATTCAGACCCAAAATGATTTAAACCAGACAGGAAACTGGAGGAAATGCATTCATCAAATCCATTAAGCCCACTCCATAAAAGAAAAAATACCCAGATTTTTTGAAGCAGTTGAGCGGGTGCCTACAGGAGGTCTAATAAATTACAGAAAAACACAGCTGTTCGCTCAGTTTTTCTCACATTTTTAGAGGTAATAAATATTATTTTGAGAGTCTGCGACGAAATCTCCCAGAAAAAATATTATGATTACAAAGCTGTTGTGAAAAACAAGAAGAATGAAATAATAAAACATGAACGAGAAACTTTACGATAACTAACTGAAATATAAATATTTTAAGGGTAAACTAGAAAATACCACTCTCGCTTTTATTCTTATATAATTAATACTTTCGGCATTTAAGGCGACAAACAATTTAAAATGATGAATTAACTATGTATGATCTTTCTTTATATATGCGTTGGTATACGCGCAAAAAGTTTTAAGAGATAATTTAAGAGAAATAATTTAAGATAATTTAGTTTAAGAGATTTTTTAGGAGACATGGTACGATTTTTTCAAAAATGTTTGATTTAATGGCTTTTACAATTCTTTGCATGCAATAAATGTGTATGGTTTATGTAAAATAGACTTTACTCTCAAAATACTACAGAACACTAACCATTTAATTTTTTAAATAAAAGTTTCAAAATTTATGAAGGGATTTCAAAATGCTATTTCATTCCCCCTACAATAATTAATGTACACACACGGAAATTGATTTACAAACACGTCAAACTATGTATAACAAAAGTAAGATACTTTTTTTCCTAAATTTTTATTGAAAATTCATTGAAAAATGTGTAAACTTAAAATTAAAGTATGTTTTAAAAAATAAGTATTGCTTTGATTCAAAAAATGCATACCAACTTTTGTTGCATGCACTAAGCAATAGTCAAAGCATTATGCACAATAAGAAGAAAAAAAACTATCATTTTAAATTAAGATAAATGAGATTTTTTTTCTTTCCGAGATAAATTAGCATAAAGTTTTTATTGCCATTGGGATGTGAACAAAAATAAACATGAAAGTTACCGTAACTCTGGGATTTTTAAACCAAGAGCTTTCGAATTTTGCCAGATTATAGAAAAATATATTGCAAATAACTTAGGCTAAGAAAATTTTATTCGAATTTTTGACTGATTTCTGTCAATTGAATCGTACAGAAAGTTAGTGAAAAAATTATTAAAATTTTTTCTGGAAATTTTAAATTTAAAGTAGCGTTTTTTTGTGCATAAAATTTACAGTTTAAAATTTAAATAATCTAATCGTAGTTTTGAATTAAACACAGGACCATTTGCCGTGAAACAAAAAATTTTAAGAATGAAAATTGAAAGCAATGTGTTTTTTTAGACGTATATTTCCTTTGTACTCGTACGCTATAAGAATAATGAAAAAATCTACGTTTGGCAAAGCTCATTTAAATGTAAAATTTTATAATATATTGGGCTACAAGAAAAAAATGGTGGACACGATAACAGAGTGAACATAGTTGCGAGCTCTTAAATGGCGTCGAGCCATGGGTTCGAATACTGTTGCTACTGAAGACCCACCGTGTAGAGGAGCTGATGTACGTTTAATCTGGCGAAGTCCTCACGTTCCATAGAGTGGAAGTTTGGAGGATGGGGTGTCATCTAAGATGCCATCCTTATTCTTGACGGTGGTTCAAAATTGCAAGGCCAGTAGCTCTCATGTAATTTCAAATAATGATATTAATAAACAGACAGTCAACAAGGGAAAAAAAAGTAATTGTAAGGAATATCTTGAATTTAAAACTAATAATATCAAGTTTTAGAAAAACGAACAGATAAATACACAAGCAACGAGAAAGAATAAATTATTGAAATGGACTTATAATTAATAATATTTTTTTTATGAAACATTATTAAGTAAACATTTATGTGATCTTACAATCAATGCAATCAGTTATGTAATTATCAAAAAACATTTATACAAAAAAACAATTTAATACTTTTAACTTGCATTATTATATTGCACATGTCATTTTTCAGGTCTATCAATAAAGTTTTAATTATAAAAATTATAGCTTAGTTACGGCATCAAAGCAATTTCGTAATACATTTTAAGATTGTATTTAAATTAAAATATTGCAAATTAAAAATTGCAAGTGTAAAGAACTTTATAAGGTAAAAAATCTAATGAAATTCTATTTTTCACGCTTTTTTAAATAAAAATATTTTTAATTATTTTCAATAAATTTAAAAAAAAAAATCGCTTCTAAATTTTTTTTTTTCAAAGTTTGCTTAAAAATTGTTTACTTAGAATTTTTTTTACTAAACAAAACATCACATTTTGAGAAAACTGGTTAACTAATCGCCCAATTTGAGGAAAAATATACACTAATAAATACTAATAAAGATTTTTTCATTTCCAAGTATGTTAAGCTAATTTTCGAGGATTTCTCTGTACATAAACATCTCCAGGTATAATAAACTCAACAATCCTGGTCGCGACTGCCATATGTTCGACTGATTTGATTCCTCTAAAATCCGTCGAGTAGAAAAGCTGATGCATGTTAAATCTGTCAGGCTCAAAATCCTCATGTCGTGAATGTAGAGAGATGCCAATTCATATGTCGACTACGTCATCAAAGGGATTCAAAATTACGAGGCGAATTAATAATGATGAACGTCGAGCAGAAATTGCCAACCCAAAACAACTAATGCAACAACTCAGCTATCATACTTTAAAGAAAAAATTTCAATCAAACCAATAAAAAATGAAAACAAAATAACAATCTGAATAAAAATTATTAGCACAACAAAGGGGGGCAAGGAGAAAAAGGGAACCAATCTCTGAGTATCATTTTACAGGTGATTTTTTTTTTTTTTACACATCAGTAGAGGATAGGATCAGAACTTCAAACAACCGTCCAACCACGAAGCATTCTACCCCCTCCAGCATATGGTAAGCGGAGAGCAAAAAGTGCAGAAAAGCTCCGAAGCAGTGTCCGTTGTCCATTCTTCCTAGAACAGACGATCACCATAAGCAGAAAGAAGCTCTACAGAGTACGTAAAAGGATTGGTGCTGCCAGATTTATTTACCTGGAACATGACTACATACCTTGCTTATATATAATAGTAGCTTACTGGGTATTTTTTCCCTCTTTTTCGCTCCACTCTCATCACCTTAAATCAATGGATAGCCATGAATGGCTTCGGAATAAAGTAGGTTTTCCATATGCGATGGTGTTTTGTTTATCAGAAATATTAATTGTACGGCTTCACAGGAATAGTCAACAAGAAAAGGAAAAAATGCATGGGAGTATTATATGAAACACGATCTACATATGATGACTTATGTGGCGAGTATTTGTACTTCAGCTTTATATATTGTAGTAAAGATCAATTTTATTGCATTAGAATCTTTCCATAACGTAGTTCATTTCAAATATATGAATTTTCATGTATAAATAATACTAATCTCTCTTATTGGCTATACTGAACATTTAGGATTTAAATTATATACTATAAATAATTTTATGCGTACTATCAATAAAAAATTTTAATATAGAAAGAAAGAAATTTTGCCAACGGCATTTTGATGTAGTGATGCAATGCCACCATTTAGACTTTTAAGAATGCGTATTTGCGAATTGGAGTATTTGCACTGGAACACACAATTACGGCTTGTTATCTTCCGTTTGTACAATATGACGTCCCCGTATCCCAGACAGGAATTTCCCAAGGGGTGGGGGGAAACAGGGTCAGAAATCCATCATTCTCGTATCATGCTCCAATTCACCACCCAACATATTATTTTGAATTTGTCGATTTTCATGAACAAAAAAACAGTAAAAAATTAATTATTGCATAAACAATTAGCATTAATTAATAAAATGAATTATTAATAACGAATAATTAAATTTTACGTACTATATACATAGGATTGCAATCAATCTGAAAAATAATCAATGGTTTTGGGGTAAGAGTCCGGACCCAGGGACTCCCCTCCTTCTTGTGTGGGCCACTGTGACATCCTAATTTGTTATTCACATGTCTTCTATAGATGGAGCAAACCTCGTTCGATTACATTCAGTTTAAATTGTGCCATTTTGTGAAATTCTGTAGAAAAACTAATATTGACAATCATTTTAAGTCAAAAAATTGCTTAAAATTTTCATCTAAATACGCCAACACAGATAAAATTTTCTTATAATAAAAAATTGTCACTTTTTAAAAAAAAATCTAAAAATTAAAACTATTTAATCTCTAATGAGCAACAAATAATCAGGAGTAAAAAAATTACCTCTCCTCTGTTTCTTGCAGTAAAATCCATCAAAATAATGATGACTAAGTCATCTGCGATGAAGGTATAACTAGTTCTTCCCTAAAGCAATCTATTCCTTTTTCATTACTTGGAGGTGTAATAGCCCCATTTTTGAACAATTCGCCTAACTAAAATCAGCAATGTTTTCTTTCTCACTTTAAGAAAATCGAAAATTAATGATTAAGATCTTATTGAAGTTCATTCTACAGTAGTGCAAGTCTGCCTATTGGAAGCTTGAAGCCCGGATAAGCCGGACTAAATTAGATTTTCCTTGAATCCCCCAGTGCTAAGGGGGGCCTGTAGATTTTCTGCGCCCAGGACCCGAAATAAGCTTAAGCCAGCACTATTCTACAGATATTCGCTCAGGCTCCCCCTATCGTTTAATATTTTTTTAAATTTCTAATGGGATTCATGTTGGTGTTTTAACATTGCAGACCAAATACATTCCCCAGAAGTTGGTATCTCTTTTTAGTGCGGCACCATAAAGGCAGACATCAATCTTCCTAGATTGGTAAGTAATTTTTCTTCCTAGATTGGTAAGTAATTTTTTTTCGCAAGTAATTTTGACGGCCAGTTTCTTCCCCAGGGGAGGCACCTGAGCTGTGGCAATCCGAAACCATCCTTGGGATTTTAATTTTGCCGAGAGCACCCAAGCCAAATAGGCACTCATGAGATCTTTTACATGCCGCATAATCATGCGACATGGCCGCTGTCGATTTCTAGATCATGAAAATCCACCGACTTGGGCCGGGGAACCCGCAACCTTAGGCGTACAAGGCAAGTGACAAACCAACTACGCCACCCAGCAGGCTATCGTGTAAAATAAAAGCATGGAAACCATTTGTATTTATATTTTATATAACTTTTAATGTATTTATATTACTTTTTGATAGAAACAATGATATAGTTTGCTTCATTCAAAGGACTGAATAAATTATAAAATTTGAGAAAATATTCAATGCAGATTTCTCACAAAAATATGAAAAAGAAATGTCATACAGTAATTTTTAATAAATGCAAAGCATCTCCATAATTTTGTAAGCAAAAACTAAAAAAATGTTGCTAATCTTAAATGCAACATTAAGTTTTAAAATTTAAAAAAATTATTATATTTCTCAAATCGTTGGGTACTTTCTTAGCGAATGTATTTTATTTGTATACATATTTGCAACACAAAAAAACGCAATTAATTTTTTCCCTTTTAAATGAGGAGCGAATTTTTCGAATTTTCTAACCTCATAATTCGTTAATGAAGTAACTTTAATTATACGTTATAACCAACAGAAGGAACGCCTATTCAGATAATTACATCTCAGAAAATGATACTTATTTTGATAGTTTCCAGAAGAATATATATATATATATATGTATTGCATCATGATCGATTACACGTAGAAAAAATTTGTCGATATCGAAGGATAATTACATAAAAGATAAAAACAAGAGAAAATAGTCGGGGAAAAAATCTGATTCATCCGACAAATGTAGGATTTTTTCCCCAACATTTTACGATTATTTATTATTTTGCGAAATAATTAATTAGAAGCTATTCCAATTTGAAAGGACAATTTATATTTTTTTCCTGCCTCATGTCCTGTCAGATAAAATATTGCAAATCTGATGCGCGATTTTCCCCCTCTCCCTTTTTCAATGTCATACCCCTTCTTTACTCTCAATGGCATCTGGAAGATAAAAAAAAAATCTATTTAGAAGCAATCAGGAAAAAAGCGAAAATTTTTATCTAACTCTTATTCCTTCCCATTTTTTCTCCTCTTGAGCGACGCTTAAAAAAACGCTAGACGAGTAGAAAAAAGGGGGTAAAAAACCACTAAGAATTAAAATTTTCGATAAGCAGGACATATATGAACACAACAAGAGCTTCATCAACGACATAAAAAAAGTATAAGAAAAATTACATAACTGAAGTGTACTGAATATTGATAGGGCAGTTCCATTTGGTGTTATGGAAGGGAGGGGGGAATAGAAGTTTCACATCGGGAAAGAGGGGGGGGGGTGACGATCGTTTAGTGTCGTTGTTGTTAAGTGATGAAGAGTGTCGAACGTTTTAAGTGTTCTAAAAAGAGGGAGCGGATGTGCAGCAGGATTGTAATTAATGAACATAAATTACAGCACAGTAGGCGGGGTTCATCTCAGAAACCATGTGTTTAACACATATTTTGTTGAATAACAGCTCTTCTATTTGTAGGGAAATCGGGAATAAAAATAAAGGGAAGAACAATTTAACGATGTAAGAGACGTCATACACGGAATAAGGTTCTATCAGTGAGCTGTAACATGTTGTTGCAGTGTTATGTTAAAAACAATTTATTCCAACACAACAAAATAACCTAATTTAATCATAATGTACTTTAAGCGTTTTTTATTATTTATTTTTACTTTCAAAACATTCAAGGTAATTAAGCTGTTTAATAAATTGGGGACGAGGCTAGCAATTTCAATTCTAATCTACGAAATGTTTCTCGGGTACATGAGTTTCTAGGAACCCTAAAACCCGTATCTGGATAGAAAGTTCAGTTTGAAGGCATGATAAAGTTTAATTCTCATGCTGATGTTTAGATGCATTGCTATTGGACGAGCGGCGGTGGGCCGGTAGGCGGGGCTTTGAGGCGAAGATCTTATTTTCAAAGTTTATTTAGGTGACAGGAATCTGGTGGAAGAGAGAGGGTCTTCCTATTGGATGTTGAGAAGTGAGGATAATGGCTCAGAATGGTTGCCCATGGGTGGGTGGGTGAGTGTGTAGTGGTGTGTTGTGACGCAATGTCCAGTAGGGGGAGGAGGTGAATATTAATTTTGAAAAGGCAATCCGCGGGTTCTTGAGAAGTGGACATCCTCCTTCACATTGACCGCACTCGGCCCTGCTGCAGTTTTAAACTGAAGTGCAGCGGGTGCTTACAGTAAGTACTCCGCCCCGAATATTGATGGTAAAAGATAAAAAAATAATTAAATAAGAATACGTGAGTAAAAAATTAAAGTAAAGAATTTAACAATATTAAAATAGTAAGTAATTAATTAAACTATGGAGGATTGTACGAGTCCAGGAGAATTCTCCTGGTCGTTTCCTCATTATATAAGCAGTGTAGTTTTCAAGATTTTACATATTAAAATTTTCGGAGTCAAAAAGCGAATTAAAGAATTTAATTGAGATACTTTGTATGTGTTGTTTAAAAGAGGGTATTTGAAGTGCTTTACGAATATCGGGGTTGCGCATATCTCTTCTGGCGCCGACAATCATTCCAATTAAAGTATTTTGAAGTGTTTCTAGGATGTTAACGTTATTTTTGGCTGCATAACCTCAAACTGGACATGCGTATGAAATGATGGGACGCAAAACGACTGTATAGAGTAGCACTTTGAATTTCAATTCATTATCTGATAGCGAAATTATACTTGTACTTCAACTTTCCGCTACGACGAAGGAAGGCTTCCGACCTTTAACATTAGCGACCGTCTGGCTTTTCTGAGAGGCACGCTCATAGCCTATTGCACTAAAAAATTCAATTATTTAAGTACAATTTATTAAAAATGTAGAGGGAATTTTCATCAATCAAGCAATCAAATCAACCAATTTTGTTGTCGCTGTCGTAAGGGTACGAATTGCAAGATTTTTCCTCCTATTTGTAACTGCAACGGTTAGTAATAATAAATAAAAGTGAAGTAGCAAACTGAACTAGAGTAGTGATTATTTTGGGTAAAACTGAGTTATTTATAAGGAAATAATACTGATTTCAGTCTGGAATTTAGTCAAAAGTCCTTTGCTATCATTGTGATCTTGATAAATTAATATTTAAAATAAAATTAGAAACTTTGTCAAAAAAAAACTTATCTGAAAAAAATATAATGTGCATGACTTATAATTCCACAAACCTAGGCACAAAATGTCCAGAATCAACTGCCGTATTTCGATTATATAAGAAATGATGGTTTATGGTAGTAGGTCTATGTTTAGACATGGACAATGGTCATCACCGAAAAGGCAGTCTAGCCTCATTTATCAATTGCCTAGTAGTTTGAAATTCCCAGTCTTTCGGAGAATATATGTCGAGGAATAACATTTGACCATTAAAATTATTCAAATCATGACCTTATAGAGTCTAAGTTGGGAACTCTAAACTAGCTCCCCCCCCCCAAGGCCGTGGCCCTGGGCTCAGGCCTAGTTGGCCTTAAGATGTGCTTTAAGACGTCCATGCCTTAAGACGTCCCTGGGGGTCGACCTCCCAATGAGATTTGTGTAATGTATGTTATTTCATATTTGTTTTTAGTAGCATATTTCGATAATGACAAATATAAGTCCTAAGAAATAATTATTACATTCTTTAAATCATTCAGTTAATTAAATACCATTATATATGTAAAACTTTTAATTTATCATCAATCAAAAACATACAATACCTGACTTATTAAAAATAGTTTATGCACAAGCACAATGGATGTTACTCTCTCGGAGTTTTTTTTTTTTTTTTAAAATTCTATCTGAAAGCAAATTAAAATCCATTTTAGAGATGTTTTAGTTTTAATTTTCCTTTTATTATTGTTGTTTCAAACACTGACATGACCTTTTAGAAGAGCCTATTAGTAACTTGCTAAAAGAAATTTATTCGTATGCTTCTTTTGAAATTTTGAATGAATTAGTTATACTATTCAACTAATTTTCCAAAAATTAATCATAATTTTGTAAAGGTTTTTTTCCCCCAAAAGAAAAACATTGACATGCAATAATTTTAGAACACAATTCGTTTTTTTGATATTTAACATTGATCGATGGAGTTTTTCCTTCCAGAGAAATATACTTTCCAGATTTTCCAAAAGATTATAAACCACCAACTTATAAAAACCCATGAATGATTATATTAGAGTTTCATAGCAGAAAAGAAATGGAATCAATCGGTTTGATTGATTATACAAGAATGGGAGAAAACAATTCTCTCTTTTTAACCGAATATTACGTAAACAATACTTCAAAACAATTTTATATTTAATTGGTTAAGAAATATATTCGCGAACTTATATTCAGAATAAAGTACGCCTTAGATTTTAACACATTGGAATGTAGAGTTTAAAAAGAATATTTGAAAAAATAATTTTAAAAAAGTGATTTTTTCCTTTAAAAGTCAATTCGATTTCGGTTGGCTTAGTTACTTTTGCATCAAAAATTTTCAAAATAGCTTTAAAAAAAATAACAAGATTTTGCAACAGAACTATAAAAATACATTTTCAACTTTTTATCTTCGCATTTTCTAAAGTAGTCTTTTTCTTAAAATAGAATTTAAAGTAAACTCGTTTATAGCTTTGTTTAACCCCTTAACTGTCAATTAAGAGTTATGTGATTCGCTCCCCAGTGCCAACGTTTTTCGCATGGTAGGCGAGGGCATGCGGTATATGGAAGGGGAGGGTAGAAAAAGTACAAATAAGCAAATTGTTCTCTGATATAAGCAAATCCTTTTCCAAATACTGTCGATGTCATTTTATTGCATTCCAAACCTTCGGAATAATTTTACTTATAGCAGCGCAAAGAAAAGAATCTTATTTCAGCAGGACGTATATATACGTCCGGGGCAGTCAACGCACCGGTTGAGCTAGATGGATATATACGCCGGTGGTAGATAAGAGATCAATGAATCATTTTAAACGGGATGTTTCACATTTGTTTCATATTTTATAAAGAAGGGGAAAAAATTTTCATTCTGAATCGGGACAGTCGATTTCGAAAAAACACCATACACTTTCTGAGAACTTCGTATCCAGCCTGAAATAAATCCTGGAATATTCATATTCAATCACTGAATTACAAATTGGTTATAGAAGGAAACCTGCGAGAATATCTTTTTAGATATTCAGGTAGTAAGATAACGAGATGTGAATCAACCTATAAAAATTTCCATCTAATGAATTAAACCTTGGGATATGCAATATTTTAACTTTACGGCGTTTACGCCTCACTCCAAGTATGGAATAATGAGGTGCAAATGGCAGCAACAATTATCTTTCCCCTCACTTGATATGTTTCCAAAACATGAGGATTGAGATTATCCGAACACTCCAATTCCGGCGTCGAGTTCATCAAGATGAAAAATTACGCGCACCTACAAAGGCTTACCTTTTAATAATAACTTCAGTTTTTATGAAAAACTCAAAAAATGCTCAAGCCACTGAGAATACGGGCTTTGAAAACATTCAAATGAGGTTCATTTTAAACAATTATCTGACACTTTTCATCAACAATATGCATAGTCCAAACGACAAAAGTTCCACTACGTGTCTTGCAACTTAATATTGCTATAAAACGCGAACAAAGAAGTATCAGGCAGGGAACAAATCGTGAAGGCAGGTGTTCCACTGTTGCAGAGGCGACAGGGGGGAGGAGCTTAATCTGTCCATGATCTGTTCCGCCAGCCTTTTAATTGCATTCGAAAGAAGGCGGCTGATAGAGACACCAAACGGAAACCTTTTGTTGGGCAGATGTGACGATCAGTGTAATTTCAACCACATTAAATGGAAGACAGGGATTCATTGGAAAAAGGGAACATTAATATGAAAATTGGTATTGATTGTGTAAATCGTTAGCTGAACATGAGTGAAAGTAGCCATAGTCTGTTTCCAATTTTTACAGTAGTTTAATTGCTAGTATTGAAAAAAAAATATTTTCCGAACAGAAATAAGACTATTCTGTAAGTTTATAATGGGTAAAAATATCAGCTAATCTCACATTAAAAATATTTATTAATGCTTTTTCGACTATGTTGTGTTATAGTACAAATTTAATCGCCTCAATTAGAATTTGATGGATTTCAAAGGAAGAAGATTTGGGTGGTATGTTTGTTACATATAAAAATAAATACAGATAAAATATTTTTGAAGGAATGCATTCACTGAATAAATGAATTTTGAATTGGAAAAAAAAAGAGAATAATAATGAAATGTGCTATAAAATTTTCTACTGTGTACAAAAATACAAGATAGAAAGAATTAGTGTTGTAGTATTAACAAAATAATAAATTATCCTATTCCTTTATAAGGCTATATTCACAACAAACTACACTGTTTAAAATGGAATCAATACTGCATTGAGTGTATTGTAATGATTTTTCCAAATATTTTTAAAAGTAAATCGAACCCATTTTTAACTTTTAAATAATTTTTGAATATATGCATGAATAATATGGAATTTTTTAGTTCAGATTTTTAAGCAAAAATATGTATATGTTAATTTCCTAATAGATATTTATATTTTTCTTTACCCCAAATTTTAGAAAATAACGAAGTGTTTTTGATTTAAAATAAATATATAAATAAACTATCTTTAAAGGAGTATTGATGGAAGAAAAATAATTTATAGAAACGAAAGTTTGTTGAAAAAGTTTTTTCCCCATCAATGCATTATAATATCTATTCAAAAACTTGAGATAAGTTAATTAAATAACTTAAAGCTATAGCTTTTATTCGGCAAATCTGGCAATACAGATCTAAATTATATTCTAAATACTTGTTATCTTTTATTCAAGTGGTTATAAAGAGATGTATAAGCACAAACTTTTCAAAAAACAAATGCTACTTCAGTAATACACGAATTACGTGCAGACACCTTGATATTTTGTTATCTTGCCGAGTAAACCAAAAACGAACATAAGTAATTCATTTTTTTACAAGATTTCTTAGACGTAAACTGACACGCTTGATATTATTATTTGTATAAATAAAACATGTAGAAAAAATAGTCCATTTTCTGTTTCCTATCTCAAATATTTATTTGTAGTATTAATATTTATAATATTTTATTGGTGGACAACAAGTAAATAATTTTTAAACAAGTGATATATTTTCTTTTCTTTTTCAAAATAAATGAACAGATCTATTGTAAATTCAAGACTAGAGGCACACTCATGCAAGCAAGTTGCATTTTAATAACTTATGTTATTAGCAAAAGACTGAAATTGGAATGATTAATTGAAATAAATGTATTGGGATAACTTCTATATAAAAAAAATTACAAATATGTAAGGCAAAGATATTTTTAACTGCAAATAAAATTATATTTAAACTATAAATTCATCTTATTCAAAATCTTAACAAACCATGATTATTTTATAAGTAGTAAAAAAAATACCGTAATAATGAGATATTTCTACAATAGCCCTTATGAAAATGTATGATCCACGCTTGAGAGAAAACATACAAAACACGTTCTTACCTGGAAAGAAAAAGAAATGTACATTATAATTATTATATATATTCTTCAAAAACATTTATAATTACCCCATAACGTGTGCGTGATTCCTATATATACACACAAAAATATATAATATTGTTACTTAAATTCAATTTGATATGGTTTTTTTAAGTAATACTTTTTAAAATCACAAGCAAGATTTTTTTTAATTGATGCAATAAAATGTTTCTCGAAATTTTTAATAGTTACACACACACACACACCTCGTACTTAATTCTATTTATTACAAGCAGAATCAATTATACATTATAGTTTACAACATTCCAGATTGAGACTTATTCGTGTGTAAAAGTATAATTGGTACTTTAAATACATATACTAAAACCAAATAAGAATAGAGGAATGGAAATGTATGTATTTGTATAACTTTTGTAAGAAAATATGAATTATTAAGTATAATTATGAGAAAAAAGGAATTGTAACATTCCGACTTTTTCTTAACACATTTTTTATTTGCCTTGAAAACTTGAAAATCCAAAGTTTTATGGAGAGTGATCACCAATAAGTCCTTTAAGAAGCGAAAAAACACTAAAAAAATATTTAGCATTATTAGTCAATATTACTATTTATTGTTCTATTTAGTTATTAATCATTAATATTTAAACAAAATGCAGTAGAATAATGCGTGACATCAATGAAATATCTTCATCAGTTTTGAAATTATACATTAAACTAATGATATCCATTCATATTGCTTTAAACATCATGATCAATCTTAATAAAAAGTAGAGCTATCATATTCTTTTGTGGATTTAAAGAATTGTGGTTTAAAAAGAAAGTGGTATAAGGAATCCCCAGAAATGTTAAAAATAAGAAGATTCCATTTACATATGGCGTGATCTATGGAATACATGTCCATAATGTATTACTTCTTTTGAAACTAAAATGAGAACAGCATATAAAGCAGAGACATACTTCAAAAACGTTCTACATTTGGTAGTTTCTGAATATAAAAATTTACGATATATTTTCTGTGTGACAGTTACACAAAATAATTGCAAAAGTTTAGTTGTACTTCATTTACATGGCAGTTTTCTATGAATTAACACTATTACAAACTTGAAAACAAGAAATTTTGGAACATAAAGTTCGATTATTTTCTAAAAGTATATTAGTTAGTGCTGAAAGGAATAATTTGAATAAATTTTCCTTCTTTTTATCTAAGAACAAGATTTACTAAGGAAATGTATGTGATCTTCAGAGAAATTAAATTAGGAATTACGCGTACAGAATGTGATTGAGAACATATCTTTTCACAGCTATAAATATACATTTCAATCTATAAAGGGAATGAAAGGGATAAAAGTAATAGTTCAATACCGAATGATATGTAAACACACACAGATAAGTATTTCATTAATTTCATAATTATATTTGGAGAAAACAATTTTAAGAGTTTTAAAGTTAAGAGTTTAGTCCGAAAAATTTCTGCTTAATGAAATGCAAATTGGATGGCACAGTTTAAGTTTTGCAACATTCTCGTTTTAAAATGGCTTTGAGGCTGCATGAACTGAAGCGAACTGATATTACTGTTAATTTCTTTGTTGTCTCATTTGGCAATACTACGCTGTCATTCCATATAGTTTACCTTTCTGCAAAACATCGTGTTACACATATGTTTTGTCTAGTAACAAGCAACATTAAAGTCCATGTACTCTCTTATCATTTGTGGAATATCGTTTTGACCAAATTCTGATCACGCATCATGTCTTTCACCTACCAACCCATAATCAAACCTCACCAAAGCTTCACCACTAGAACAAGCGCAAGTTGTAGAATGGTTTACCAAAATTAAATCTGCAACTCATGAGCAGCGTTATTGGGATACTACCACACTGGAGTTTGGGAGTGAGAAAAAGCTTTCCGGGCAATGAGGAGGTCTAATAGTGTGGCCACCAAGATCTCTAGACATAACACATTTGGACTTCTTGCGGGTATAAGTAAAAATACATTGTTTACCAATCTGCAATTCATGATGAATCAAAAAGTCACATTACTTTACCTGTTTCAGAATGTTATCCTGCAAAGCTTCATAAAACGTGACTCAAAATCTCGTATAGACTCGAAGTGTTGCACGCAACTATTAATGCGCGCATTGTAATCATGCAATGAAACATTGTAAAAAACTTCGACATTTTCTTTAAAGAACATAAAAAACCGTAATTGAATATATTTGCTTGTTTATTTGTCATTAATATTTAATTGTTGAACCATACTTTGGAACACCTGGTATATAACAAATTTATTGTATCTTTGTATAAATGTAAAATCTCTCCTAATAATTCCCGAATATTTGTGTACGAAAGGAAACAAGGGTTTTCTGTTAAATAGAAAGGAATTTTAAAAAATGAAACAAATACGCTGTTTCAATCTAATGGATTATACTACGGGCTTGAATCTATTCACTGTATATGCCCCTGAAATTTTATTTCAAATGTTTACCTTGAGACTTAAATTAAATGTTAAGAGCAACTTAAAACCAGAAATCTAAAATACAGCTTTCGTGACAAAAGTTAAAAACACAGACTTCACTAACAAACTTCACCATTTCTACGTATTCAATCCTCTTACATTTCAACAGATCGCAAAAGAAGATCCGCATACTGATCGTTGAGCAACATACACCACCACCGAAAATCACACACGATTTCTAAACTCCTTTTCCCGAAACGGATCAGAAATAATCTCCTTACAATCCTAGAAAAATTTTCGGGAAATAATTATTTATTCACAACGTTCTTTTGTGTCTCCATCTGCCCAAGAAGATTCTTTCAAAAGTTTCATCGTGGTATGAGGATTACAAACCGTCGCCATACTCAAGTTGTGTCGCTAATTTCATTTTTAATGGCTTTGGATAATTACCGTCTCAAGCAACTCTAGTGTTGTAGGGCAGAAAAATGCACTTGAAATACTCAAGTGGATGATAGTATTTTTTTCTTCCCTTAGCTTTATAATGCCTTAATTATCCTCATTAAGAACATAATTGTTCGGAATACCCGCATTATTTTGTAGAGCGAAAGAACAGTCTTATCAAACAGCCCAAGTCTTCATTTTCAAACAAAAGAAAATTTCTTGGAGAATACTTTTTTTTTCGTTTTATGCTGGTGGAAGGGCTCTCTTCGTGTTGTTCAGGAAAAAGAAATCAATTTTATGTAAATTAGTTGGTTTATTTTCTTTTGCCGTGACTACAAAATGTCAGTATTTGTTCCTCATTAATTTACTTTTAAATAAAAGTTTTGACAAAAATTACCCACGAATAAAAGTAAGAGCGGAAAAAAGCTTTGTGGAAGTTTTAAAAGGGTATTTAAAGCTATTGATTATGTAATGAATCTGTATTTATTTTAAAAAGAGGTATGGTAATCTAAGGTTTTTGGCGAGTTTATTTCTGAAAACTCTTGAATTTGAATGACATCGCTTTTGGAAGATATTCAAATATGAATCAATATTTAATTACTTTATTTTAAGAAGTAAAATATTTTTAGGTTTCGAATAATCATTCAAATAAATTTAAATATATGTTTTTAAAAATATATTTCAAATAATTTTCCCACGGAGAGCGGATATTCAGTGAATAGTACAGGGTAGTGCACACACAGGACATTTTCAAGGTTGCATCGAGAGGGTCGAAAGCCCACCTTTCTCGTATCATGCTCCAATAAGCTGCCCAACATATCCTTTTGATCTTGCCGATTTTCGGTAGCAAAAACAGTAAGAAATTAATTATTTAATAAATAATTAGCATTATTTTTTAAATTATTAATAATAAATACTTAATTAAATTTTACGTACTATATACATAGGATTATAGTCAATCGGGAAAAAAATCAAGGGCTTTGTGGGGAGCGTCCGGACCCAGCGACTCTCCCTCATATGTGTGCCACTGGTATAGGGTTATATATAATTTCCTTCGGGTTTCGAAGTAGTGTAGTGAAAAAATTAGGATTAATAGAGCAAAAAAGATCGTTTGGAAGAATACAGAAACTATTCATTTTGATATATTATACAAGTGTTCCTTGGTTACACGGCATTTTTTTATGTAATACTCCAGTTTCTGCCACACACTACTCAAAATGGCACTATCAACGCTAGTGATGTTATCCTTTCCGCGTAATCCGAAAACTTAGTCTTTCACATAAGGTCTAGTTTTCGTAACCCCTTTGCCGTGGGATATAACAAAGCTACACGAAAGGGATAACAAGTGCTATGAATAACATTGATAGCCCCATGTTGAGTAGGGAGTGGAAGGAACTGGATTATTGCATTGATGTATGCCGTGTAAACAAGGTTTCATGCATAAAACACCGGTATGTAAACAAAACGAATAATTTTTGTATTCTTTCAAATGTTCTCTTTTGCTGTACTCTCCCTCCCTCTTATCTAATTTTTCTGTAGCACATAGAAAAGGTAGAGGGAATTAGGAATAGCCTTGTATTATTTAAATATTTTTGTTTTCTTGCAGCAAAAAAGAAGATAGATTAGAACACTTTGCACAAAACTTAGATGAGCTATGAAGTTACTATATGTTTTTCTTTACTCTATGAAGTTACTATATGTTTTTCTTTACTCTTGAAAAATTATACCTTAAATACAAGTCTACGGCTAATTTACAATTGCATATTAAGTTGAATTAACTTGAAATTGCTGTAACTAAATTAAAATAGAATAGAAAATCATTATATTTTCAAATTTTTGACCATCAATTATAATATATATGTATGAGCATGTTGTCATATTTTAATAAATTATCTACCCAATAGATCCAAAATTAAAAATTCGCTAAATTACTTAGTATTAATGTCAGTTTTTACATTCAAATATTGCGCACGCATCCTTTTAATAATAGACGTTTCATGTTCAATGTACCCATTCTACAGTTCTATAAATTGACAGCTTGGTTACTGAAATAAATTATTTTATTATACTGAGAGTGTTTCGTACAATATTCGTAAATGCAAATATAGAGGGAAAAAATCGTTAATTCTGTGCAGCTCAAAAGCCCAAGCTACATAAAATATCTTCCGGAAAAATCTATAATTTTTCCAAGTCATTTCTAACCAAAGTTAACTGTTAGATTCAAAATATTTCCATCCACATTTCGCTCAACCATACATATCCCAGACATGAAACGAAAACAAGCATTAGCTTACACTTTTGTTTCAATTTCCTCAGCAGACATTTTCTAACCATACCATCCCCAAACCGTTCCCCCACCACCAAAAACTTCCGAAAATCCTATACCCCCTCTTTACCCTCCCTTTTCATGTTCTCCTAATCCCTCTCCCTCTCTAACCTAAAGCGGGGGAATAGGTAGGGGGAGGTAACTGATGAAAATCCATTTCCTTTCCTTCCACTTGCTTTCGTTACACGCCAGTTTGTGAACTGAAAACGGTAGCCAAGTATGCCAACACCTGCTTCTCTTTTCACGTTTTGCAACTGAGAGAGAATCGGTGTCCTAAATGCATAACTTCCGAAATCGGGATTATTCTTAATTGCTTTCTAATAGACACCAGATGGGGTGTTTATTCTGGTATTAATGCCTGTAGGGTAGATTCATGAAACAGAAATTGAGATGTTTTACGAGTCTTTAACACTGGGAGAGTGAAGTCGGAAAATAAAATGCCTCAAGGTATGTAAACGAAAAAATAAAAGATTCTCTTGGCAATAATGAAAATTCAATTATCATTTTGAATTAGCTGTATTGGATTACAAAAAATATGATTTAAAAAAATTGTGGTTAGTACTTTGAAATTTATTTAATTCCTTGTCAATATATGATTGAAACAGTAGACAAAAGTCACATCTGCTTCTATTCTTTCAACTAAAAAAATAAATACATGGACAAATACACATAACTAAGAAAAGAATTTTTTTATGCACTGCCGGTTTGCTTAATTTGATTTCAGTGTCTATAACTACATTTCTGATACAGAAGCCAAGATATTTTATTAAAAATGAGAATATAAAAGGAAAATATGTGTAAATTATAAACATTTTTTTAAACAAAAAAGAGCAATTGCAATAAAATTTTCAATTATTTACTTATTTAACCAATTTGTCCCTCTTTCATTCGATTTTTACAGATTTCTCCCAAAAACATTATTCAAATCCATATAACTACTTTTATTTCCTTTATTGCTCACTTGATCGTTAATATTAATTGACTGAATAATTAAAATGCACTGTTTCAACAGAATGAAGTTTTAATTTTCCTACACAAAAGGCTCGATTAACAATATAGTCAGTTAAAATGTAAAGCTCGCATTTAACTTCCAGTGCTATTTACAATACAAAAGATAATATTCTTAACCACTTAATAGAATCTCTCTTAATGAATGAAGCTTCCGTCACTGTTCTAAAACGGAACTGAATACTAACTCCTAAGAATAATGCAACCTCCAAGACCAAAATTTTCTACTCCCAGAGTATTTCGCAGAGTTACATTAGTTAAACCAAATTAAAGTTCCTTTGAATTTAATTGTATTGGCTTACATTTATTGGATTTGCATCCATATCAGTAGATACTATACTTCGTACTCATGAAACATCTTAAAACATTTTGAAGAAGGGGGTTGTATATAAAATACTAGAGTTTGTGGTAACTTTTAAGTAACTAACAATGTTGGAAAGAGTGTGGTAACTAGTCTAAAGGCGAATGAATTGTCTCAAGTACAACGCGGTATATGTCTATAAATCATCAAGAAAGAGTTCGTGGTTCAAAACATACTTTCAATTTAAGTTCAATAATTCTTTCGCTTTAATAGTAGCGAAGACAAGGAAAACACAAGATACCAATGCAGGCAGATATAATCAAGGATGTCTTAAGACTCTTTGAGATACTAGGCCAGATAAATCTTAAGATTTTTTGAAGCCCTGGGCCTTATATGCTAAAGTAGGCCCTACTTTTAGATCCTAAAATTTAGACAGTATATATAGAATACATTGTCAAATACTCGTTCAAAAGGTATAATTTGAAACAAATGTGAAACAACACACGACTCACTATCTTAAAATTCTAGGCACAAACAAACCTGCATGGCCGATGACTTCATTTCCACTAAATGAGTTGAATGATTTTTTATAATATTAGGCCTAAGAATGGACAAGGGTCATCACATAATAGTCTTACCACTTTTGACGGATGACACACATGCAGTTTGAAATTCACTGCGTTTCGGAGAATATGTACAGGAATAACATTTGACCATTAAAATTATCCGGATCATGACCTTATTAAGACAGAGTCGAGAACGAAACGAGGCCCGAGCCCAGTTGGCCCATGTCTTACGACGTCTCTGAATATAATCCATATGATGAATCTAAGATTCACTTCTAAATCATATGAACCTGCCATTTCAACAAGAGACTACTGATTATGTCAAAGAACAGATTTTAAAACTACGCTGAATACAATAGAAATTAATATTTTTCAAGCTTTCTCTAAATATTGGTCAGAAAATGTTCCAGCAAATTAAACTTTTCTCCAGGCAGAATGAGTGTGTGTAAAAACGTGTGTGCCCATCACAGCTAGTAATGTTAAAAGCAAGTCCTTGATAACTAGCTCAGAGGGAAGTTTTCTTGTGTTGCTGTCTATAAAATTCTAAAATAAAATACTGATATATCTTCCGTGTGCACAATTCATTTTTCCTCTTTAAATTATCACATGAATATTGGATGTTTTCATTTCAAATTTCAATATAATGTTCCTCTTGCGTATTATCAAGTTTTCGGTTGGTTCTGGAAATTTCATTAGTAGTTCTGGGTTATATAGGCTATAGTAATAATTTATTAATAAAATAATTTGGCAAATTTATTGAAAATGTTTTTATTTACATGAATTTGGCAAAAATACCCAAAACATTGTAAAATAAAGGATTAAATACTTCTTGTGAAAGGTAAATCGATTCCAATTTTTTTTATAACGTAGGGTAACCAAAAATCATTTTCTTTTTCAATTTAGTTGTAGTCGTTCAAATGTCTAAGTCTCAAACTACATTAGATAGTGAAAATCGCGAAGCACTTTCTTAACATGCTCAAAGTTACAAAACATTTCTATAGTAGATATCACGTTTAGAGAATTTTAAAGAAATGACGAAACTTTTGAATTCTGTCGTGATTTTTGGCTGTATAGTATTGTTGTACTTTTTTGAGAATTTCAGTTTTTAGGTACATTTCAATAAGTAAATAGTTTCAAAAATTGAAAATCAGCGGAACTTTTTTAAATCAGGAAGAAATGGTCGAGATTTGAGCACATTAATAATAAGAAATAAAAGAACAAGATATCAATCATTGGCATGGCCAAGTAATTTTAGCGCGTTTTTCACATGTTGTATTTTACAATAATGCAACTAATGAACATTTTACTAACAGAAAATAGTACTGTACCACTCCTCTAAATGTGCTACTATTGAGCTGAAAAGAAATTATGACACAAATCTGTATCAGCACTATAAAAAAGCAACAAAAAAAAAGCGAAATTCAGGAAAATTTGTAGGAAAATTCGGGAAAACTATGGGAAAACTTAAATATGATTCGGCTCATCTAGGGCACAAATGCGACTAAATGCCGAAAACCCAAGGTCAATTGGTTGCTTATTGGCTGAGAAAAAGGTACGACAAAATATGGAACGAAGACAAAGACGAAATTTGCGTCCTAATAGCGCTTTTGTTCCACTACGTGAAAAACGAGCTAAAAATGAGATCTTTAACTGTATTTTTATCATGTACCGCAAAGGCACACATTTGTTGTCGTTTTCTTTCTTTTTTTTCTTCAAAAAAGAGTGCCTAACATAATGTACAGGGGGACTTCTTCTCTCCCCCTGTGTCCACATTATGTTGAGTTTCAATGACCCGCTTGAGAAAGTGCTGCTAGCAATGATCGAGCAAAGATGAGTATACTCACCAATCACAGGATGTCCCTGTTAAAATATTAAATCGAAAAGATTAATTTATTTTATAAAATTGTCAATTTTATTACTAATACTTATTTATTTGATTAACATAAACATATATATTACATATATATTAATCGATAAACGCAAAAAAAAAAAAAAAAATACACAAATAAAGGTAAGAGTTTTTTTTTTAAAAAATTGGTAAAAATCAACTTCTTGACTTTTTTTTTTGACCCTTTAAGACTAGTAATTAACAAGTAATATAAAAAAAAAAATTAAGTCAATTCCTCCTAGATCAACAAAAAAAAAATTGATTTTAGTTACTTTTTATTAAGTAGTTACAATTAATATAAATATGTACATACATACGACAGAATCACAACATTAAGTGGAAATTATTTTTTATTAATTATCATTAAAGAATCGTATTGTCATCCAAAACAATCGTGTACATAAAATTTCAGTTCAACTGTTCAGCTTTGAAACGTAAAAAAAAAAAAAAAAAAAAAAAAAAATCCTTTAAAGTTTTGACCCAAGTCGCTGAAAATGAAGCCAACGCGGCTGTATCTGTAATTCTTTAAATAACTAACTTCAGTCAATTAATTGTAATTAATTATAATTAAATTATCGTATTATTACCCAAAACAATCGTGTATAGAAAATTTCAGCTAAAATGAGAGAGAAAAAAACCTTTTCAAGTTTTGTCACAAGTCGCCAAAAATGATGCCAACGTGGCTATATTTGTAATTCTTTGAATAATTAGTTTTAATCAATTAATTTTTATTAATTATAATTAAATTATTATATTGTCGTCCAAAATAATCGTGTATATTAAATTCAGCTCAATTGAGTGCTTTGAAATGCCTTTTATTAAGGATTGAAAATTTGAACAAATATAAATATAAATAAATAGAGAGAGAGAGAGAGCTAGTAGAGTAGGAATTGAAAAACATTATCATCGTTCATAAATAATGAACTTATACGCAGTTTCAGCCGGTGCATACGGGGATGCATGAGTTAATCTTAAATTTTTCATACTTTTATTTATTTGTTTTATTCTAGTCTGACCTTAAAAAATATTCTTAAGCATCTTGAGATTGGAGAGTATGTTTTGTTTTTCTTAAAAAGTATGATTTAAATAGCCAATGGTCACTACTTTCTACGCATGACGAGTATATACGCGTCACTTGCAACTTCTCTATGACGAGTATACTCGTCAATCACAGTTAACTGGTTAATTTTGAAACTTCATTTTTATGATTAATAAAGACATAAAAGTACAGAAAAGCAATTTTTAGTTATTGCGATAATAAACATAGTAATTTATAAAATAATAATAAAGAATACATTCACTTGATTTTCTCGTCATTCATACTTACATCCAGGCAAAGTGTATTATTGCTGATAGCAATAAAATATACAAAATAATTCTTCAAATCTACATTTTCAAGTAGATTAGTAGGTTTTATGACATCAGAATACAAAATAATGGGGGGGTAAAAAAGCGACAGGTGTGTTAACAGGGTAGTTTTTAACCGTGTAATTCCAGAATATATGTAACGCTTTTTCATGATCCACCTGTTCTGGAATAGGAACTCTGAATCCATTCATCTTTTTTCGTGTCATGTTCTATCCTCACGATGTTCGGAAGGACGAAGTGAGCTCCAGGGGTCATGGGTAAGGTTAAGAAAAGGGGTGCATGCAGCGGATCTCAACACTCCAATGAACCTTACCAACCTTTGTCTCATGTTCCATTCTACATTTTAAAAAATGACTTCTTTGAAAGATGTAGAAATAAACAGTTGATTTGGGCACTAAAATGCTGTTTTTCTTAATCTTTATGATAATTGTCAAATAATTGTTAATAGCGATCTATTAAAAACATAGAAGAATATTACAAAAAGATTTCTCTTATAATAGACTTTACCACTGGTAAATTTCGTAGCTTCTTCATTTGTGAAATTCTTTAAAAAGAAATTGAAAAGAATAAGTTACAGTTTTAGATTTATACAGACAAACAAATGAAAACTCAGATAAAGATTTAGTACATATTTTAACACATCCCCGCCCCCTCCAAATCATTGTATTTTAGTTAAATTTGAGACATGTCTGTACACTTTATCTAACTCATTCACTCTACATCACACTTTAAAAATTTTTTTACTGTATGGAATTGCATGCATAGATTCTCTCACACATGCGTTAGAGAGAAATTAAGAAAAGACAAAATTAGTCAACATTAAGAAGAGTTTGTAGCCTTAACTATTACAAATAGAACTAACTACATCCCAAATATTTGTGTTATTTTTTCTCATGGGTTTCTACCAGCCGGCGCTCTGAACTCGATATAAGACAAATTGTACATAAATATAAGTGGATGCCATTTTCTAGAAAGTTTGAGATTTTAATGCAGATAACAATAAAATTTCATAAATTTTCCAGTGTTTAAAAGAACATTCACGGTAAAATACATGGGATTATCATAAAAACGAAAAAAGAGCGATCGATACATTAAAAAATTAATATCTATATATTATATAAAAACGTCATGCAGTAAGTTCAAGAAAAATGAAAACCTGGATTTAAACAATTTTGATTACAGACTAACTGTGGTAGGTTTAGTGTTAAATTTATTATTTGATTTCAGACACTTGTAACTTTGTCTTATTTAGCGGAAAAACTATTGTACTTTTTTAATGTCCCGATGCAATTCATTAGAATAAAATCATGCTTAAAAAAAACCAGGCCTTTCTTCCCCCCCCCCCTCAAAAAAAACTTTAGCATTTCGCTTTTCATATCTGAGAAGAACACCGAGAAAGTTAAGCTGAAATAACTGATAATAAAACCAAAGTATTTTCTGTGCTGCTTAAATAATGCAAGAACTTAAAATCAAAATATAAAGATGTCTTAACCAAATGCAAAAGAATTGGAACTAAATTCAGACATTTTTAATTTTTTAAAAAAACTCAAGTTCCATAAAAATTCGAAAGCTGCAATTCATACGTTTGTTCATAAACCACGTTTTTAAAATGTGAAAACATTTTATAAACAAGCGCACATATTTTCCCTTTAATTTACATTTAAGCTCAAACTCATTTAGCATTATGGTTTAGAAAATAAAGCATTTATATCAGAATTATAACAGGAAAAAAAATGTTTCAACTCAGATAAAAAAAAATAATATAATTGAACATGCTGCTATCTATATGGGATAGTGAAGTCAGAATATAATGCGAATGTCGAAGGATTTTCAAACTGAAAAAAATTCTCGGTTTTAGGTCATATTCTTTGAAGTTACACAAAGATATCCTTCATCTTTTCCATATCACACCGCTACATCAAGACACCATTTCAGTCATAATGAAAATATTAAACAATCATTATATTAGAAACCACTGGGCATAAATCGTCTCAACCAACTGTAGGAATAATTCGAGAGGATAATGTTACTTTTTCATAAGATGTATTCACTTCTTTCTTTGTTGGTATGTCTACCTGAATCACCACAAACCTCCAGAAGCTCAAACTCAAAGAGGGTACTTCATAAGCTGATTTCGGTACCCAGGGTAGGCATTCAATCGCAATAAATCGACCTGAAATCCGAACAATACCTCCTCGACCCCCTACTTTAGGTGGGGAGGCACCCGATTTTTGAGAGCCGGGGCCGCCCAATTTCGGGCCCTTTCACAAAATTGGCAACTGTCGCCGTAAATAAATGAACTATGGCATGCATATACCAGAAACTTACGAAAACCACCACAAAAACCGCAGGACTTTTTCATATTTTATTTCTTAATTTTTATATTTTTTCCCTCTCCCTATTCTTTCGAAGCCCCCTCGTCTCCTGCAAATCTATTCAATGGCATCTCTCACAATGTGTTTTTGGTCCGCAGTTGTGTTCTTTTGTGTATGCTCAAAGACCCCCGATAACTACCAAGACTTGGAAATTCTATACCGATGTTTGGTGGAGGTAGGTGCAGTCACATGCAATCGGCTATCGTTTTCAGCCCCCACCCCCTCTTTTCTGCCCGAGGAAGGCGCTTACACCCCAAAGGAAAATAATAAAAAGGATGTGTCAAGTTAGGGGGTTGTAGTTGAGTTGTTTGAGCGATCAATTATTTTCTGAGGTGTTTTTCGGTGCGAGAAGAAAAATATGGCAGTAAACATATTCCGTCTGGTTTTAGGAAAAAGCAAATCGGATTATATTTTTGCATTTCCATCAATTTAAATTTGTGGGGTTTGACGCACTTATATAATACGAATTTTTTCGCACTTTTTTCCCTATAAAGATAGCTTTTTTAAATAAAACATTTTTTTCCTTCTTTGTTTAAAATAACTATAATAATGAACATCAAAATTGCGTCCTTACGTTAAATAAATCATATTCAATATTATAAGTTTTAGTATCAATACACATATTGTGCAAGTGATTGCTTGCTCATTAATATCATAACAAAACCGCAGGAGGGTTAATGGCAATGAACCTCGTAATTTTCATACTTGGTCAAATGAAAACGATACCAATTGACATATCTTTTTCCCTACTTCCATACAATGCCAAACAAGAGCATTCAGAAGCATTTGATTAATGTAACGAACAAGTAATACATTGATTAGAACAACATAACTACACGATACAAAGAACCGAAGAATAATGTAGCTATAGAGAGGGTAGGAAAAATTTATTTAAAAAAATATTTTATCTCATGGTTACTATATCAAAAGCGTAAACTCTGCTGATTTCTTTTTCTGAGTCTTCCAAATCCTAAACCAGCAATGATATCTTTTGTACAGTTTAAGATAAATGTAATGAAAGCAAATATTGTAGTTTTTCGATTTTGCATGCTTCTTTTTATTTCATGCTCTTTATTAATTAAATTTTTAAAATCACAGTTAAGTTTAACTTGTGTTTATCATTTAGTTTAATGACTTATTTTCTTTAATACTAAGCAACATCAACCTTCAAGCAATAGAGTATAATTTTTTTAAAATTTATTTATCAAAGTATTTTTTATCTGTAGAATCTGATATATAAAACGACTACAAAAAAGGTAGATAGAACATAATTACAACAGCAATTCATTTCTATGTAAGCATATTACTAAGAGCTTCTCCTATAACAAGGAGAAATCAATTTCACGTTACTTAGCAATATCATCAGCTGTAAAAAGAAGGAAAATTTTTAAATGCGAGTTGTTTTGGGAGTAATTTGTTATTAGTCGTATGGTTCGGGGTACCAGCATCATGCACTCTCAATTCTATTGCTGTAAACCAGGAAGCGTTCTTTTTTAGTTTCAATGATTTTCAATTAGTGACATTATCAATAATTCGATAGATTATAAAGACGGACAAAACAGTGCCGGTTTATCCATTGGGTGCTTGGGGCGGGGGCTCGGGAACTGGAAGGACGCGAAATGGCCCAGATAAACTGGACTTAACTAGGTTCTCTGGTAATAAATTTCGATCAGCCAGTGCGAAGGTGGAAGGTAGATCTTCAGCACCTAGGATCCGAAATGAGTTTAAACCGACACTGGTGCAAGAAAAACCGGATTATTTGATAGCGGATAAAATATATGCAGGGATCCAGCTTTCCAATAAATCCCTCGCGCGGAAAGAGTATTTTCTTAAAACAGATACCAATTCCGAAAGGAGTTTGAAATTCCACAAAAACAGCTTCGATCATGCATATCTAGTTACTGTGACGTTCACAAGCAACTGACCAACCGACCGTCGTCACAAAAACTTATCACTTATCTTATGGTGCCAAAAATAAATCAATTTAAATTGTATCTTCAATTATTTTGAAGTAATTTATCACAAGAAGATGCGCGCTGTGGATTACGATGAGTAACAGTGAATTATGTAAGTACATTTTGAAAATTTCTCCATGCATACACTGAGAAATTGAATGTTTTTAAAATGTTTCCATGTGCAATTTGTTTATTTTATTACGGAAGTTCTTTCTCATAAATTTCGTAAATAGTTACATATTTTTTAAGTGAGATTTTTTTACACGGTCCTTTTCCCCGGCATAAAAAAAATTTCTGTAGAAAGTCGACAAAGTTGTTAGCTATATGTAAGTATTTAAGAAATTTTCGTATATTTTTTGTGCGTTTTTTATGCAGTCCGCACAAAACAGGGTTTACTGTAATTGATTATATATTTATGTTTATATACAAAATATTTTATCAGAAAATTGCACTATTCTAAATCTATCTGCACCTCAAGTTTAGCTTCCCGGATTTAACAGCTGACACATTTTGATTGAAGTCAACCAAATAACACGCAACGGGAAATGCAATTTTTATTTACAAATGCCCCTTTGAGCCACCAACGAAACAACCCTCACACCTTTGTGCACAAAACACGATCTCACCCCCATATAAAAGACTGCATATCCCCTCTACCCACCTAAAAGATTAACTCAAGCTACAATACATGCCAAAAGGTATTTTGTGACACTGTCAAAAAGGGACTAGTTTCGTTGTTGGTGGTCACGTTCCACCAACAGATGGCAGATGTCGAATAAAAAAAATAATACTTCTTCCGTTGAGATAGACGGACAAGGCCTTTTCCTTGTTGACAAAAGGTCAATGTAAGAAAAGCATCCAGACATGGAGAAAACAATTTCGAACATATAGTAGCGCACTTGGAGAGGGAGAGAGGGTATTCGAACACTGTTGAGCAAACAAGAACCAAGCACATAGTAGGATTCTTTGCTTCCAACAAGGAGCAGTTGGAATAATGTTGAAGAGAAGAGCATATGAAGGTTCTTATGCAAATAAGGCCCCGCTGAGCAAACAGAATATCGAAAGTTCTTAAATATTTATAGGGGTAGTTGAGAATGGTTTTTGTAGTCATAAAAGATGAACGTCGTGTCTGGAAGAAGTAGTCTGGCTAATAAAAAGATTCGTGAATTTTTAAGGTACTTAAAATGGTTTTTTTCCTTCCGGTAATGAAACTCTTTCATATAGGGGGTGCGGGAGGAAATAAATATTTTTATTATTCCGAGATTTTAAAACAAAAAAAATGTGGTTTTGGATAGCAAAAAAAGGTCATTTTCTTACTTTAAAAAGTGGAACTTTGTAAAAATTGTAAGAAAAAGTAACCAATTTCTGCTTGTGGTTAGATGGTGGTGTATTTAAAAGAGTACGTTAAGTCTTGAGTAAACATAAAAGCTAATTAAAACGTATCCCAGCCAAGTTGTAATTAAAAACGCAATTTTCAGAATATTAAGATATAAAGTTTATTCGATATTATTTGGTTAAATTTGTAGAGTTGGCATCAAATACCCTAATTTACCTTTTTCACTTTGTATAATTTCTTGACGTGGAACAGATATCTACGCGTTCTGGCATATATCCTTAAAAGATCTAGTAAAGAAAATTCAGTTAAATTCTCAGAGTTCCATAACATCTAGATTAATAATGTTATACAATTTTGAAAATTTGTTTTGATAAAACTATTTCACAATATTGTAAACACAACTACTTCCAAATGGATATTACTTTTCCAATAATTTCATTTAATAGTATATTAAATTTAGAATTTCAATTAACCAATTCTGCAAGAATTAATTAAAACGTCAATGAGCGTAAGCAAACAGTTTACATAATAATGAAGTTTGAAAAATAAATTCATTCGGAAACTAAGCCGAACTTCAGTCTATGCCAATGGTTTATTATTTTATCTCTAATTATAGGATTTCAAGTAGAAACCTGTAGAAATATTTCAGTAGTTCATATGACCGAAAACCGGTAAAAAACGTTATTTTGGTCGGTACGAAAACCGGAACTGAACCGAAAAAAATATATCGGTTTATTTCGATTCGATATATCTTCAGTTATTTTGTTACTGTAACCAACTTATCAATATTTTTTAATTCAACGTCAACCATAGAATTATCCTTACAAGTATATTCGCTTTTCGATTTCTTGTTTTAATGGTCACTACTACTTTGTTTCAGTTCGCATGAAACTACTTGTAGAAGGGAGATTTAATTCAGTTGAATGAATAGAGGTTTTTTTAAGAAAAATATCAATCTGAGTTATATTTTTCGCATCTCAGCATGCGATTATCCACTGATGTTTCTACAGACTGTTTAGATAGACAAACGAGAATCATTAACCTAGTTGTCAAAGACAATTTTATTTTCATAATGGATAACGATGTTACTGCTCGCAATTCTCTGCTTACTGCTCGTATTGTACACACTGGTTAATTGTATCAATTCTCATACTGTACCAATTAATAAAAAATAATAATTAAATCTTCTAAATTTAGATCGAATTACATTTTTTGTTTACGGCAGAAGTTTTATATTTTTAGTAAAATAAGAATACAAATAAAATAAAATTATTCATACGGAACTGAACCGAAAACTAAAACTGAATATATTTTATTTTTAACTGAACCGGAACGAAAAAAATTACGTTTCGAAGCCCTGGTGTTTAGGAGGCAAAACACAACGTCTCTTTTCGTGTGTTTCAAGAGAACTCCGCTCACTACTCTCTTGGAGTGGGGGCGGTCCCGTCTTACACCACGATTTTCTCTTGAGATTCGGCTTGCAGGTGGAGTGTTGTTTTTCTCATGGCCATCGGTTGTGAGCTTGACGTCAGATTAAAGGATCCTGCATTATTTTAGGGGTACATAAACGGATGTGAATGACGTTACGTTATTTGAATAGGAAAGCCGATCTTGCAGCTATGAGGCGGGAAAACGTTACACTGGTGTCATTTCTATCGAGTCAAGAATTTGAGTCCTGGTGTCACTAGAGGCATCAGGACTCGAACCCCTGATTCTAGAGGACACGACACTTGTGTCAAACTATTATTTTATGCTATTACTTAAGTACTGTCAAGTGGTTAAAAGTGAAATACTTTTAATTATTATGATTCTCTGTCAAATTATTGTTATTCCTTACAGAATCAAAATAATATTTTACGTGTAAGATCTTAAATAAAAACAAATAATTATAATTCTTAATAAATTAATGTAAATAATTTATTAATATAAACATAATTTAAATAATTATTTCCATCTATCATCGGATATATAAAGGCTTTATCTTACTATTAAAACATATCTATATATATATATATATATATATATATATAATCAAAATTTCTCTACAAGAGAGAGATGAATAAACATGATTAAAACTGAAAAGAATTGAAATTGCAAGGTAACCAGACAACAGAATTTAAAAGGAGATATGAAAAATTAAAAATAACAGAGTTAAATATAAAAATATAAAAGAATGGATGCTACAGTATTATCAACATTGCTGACTTAGGACGACTTATATACAAAAAAACTTTTTTATATAAAAGTGGGGTTGAACATGTTTTGTGGCCAGCCAACCTTCCCCCTTTCTGTTAATAATACTGAGCAAAAACCTATTGAAAATAATGGATAGGAAATCTAAATCCATTATGAGAAAAAGGTAACTTACCTAAAAATTGCATACAGAAATGCAGAACCCGCGCTAAATCTGAGTACAATAAACAAGTTATTGCCAGATTCTGGACTCAAATACAAATTCAAAGCAATGCAATGGCTGAAAAGTAGCACTTAGCAAAAGTATGAAAAGAATAGAAATAATAAATTAAGAATTGTAAACATATTGCCATTATCTTAGGGACTCTAATATTATATGATTTAAAAATTATAATATTTTTAAAAAAAGTAATTTTATCTAAAATTAGAAATTGGGGTTATCCAAAACTATCTAAGAAGAAGAATAAATTTATAATAATAACCTGTTAAAACTATGGAAATTTAATCCTTACTATTTAGAATTTCTTTATTCAAATATCTTTTTATTAAATTAATTAGGTATTTTTGAATTAAACTGTGTTTAGTAAAATATTTATAGTTTTTTTTCTCTGATTTATTTGATAATATATATATATATATATATCCAAACCATTGATAACCCCCCCCCCCGAAACATCTGCCAAACGAAAAACGTCATCAAGTAAACACACAGCAGTGGTGCCTCGAACAACCCTTTTACCACTCTCGAGTTAAGAAAATATTTTAACCCCATGCGGGGACAAACAATCCGTGAGAGCTTCTCTCTGTATTAGAAGAGGGTGGCTCAAAGGTGTGAAGGGGGTATGCATGAGTCACGTGGTATCGTGCGAGTGACAGCTCTAGATCGAGAGCACTTAAACGGTCGGTAGTGATTTCCAGGACTGAGGTGGGCCGTTCCATCTTCATTACGTCATGTGAAAGAAACAAAATGAAACTAAGATGGGTGTAAACGCGTGGGGATTAATTGCACTATCATTTACTTTAAAAAAAATGAAGTATCAACGATACAAGTACTCCTGTTTCTGATCATGTCAGTAAAATAAAAATATGCCCAGCTATGTTGAACATATTTTAAAAGAATAATTAATTCAGTATGTAATCAATTCTACTTTAATTAGTCTTTTTTTTTTTACTTAAGTAGATGTATATGAAATAATTTAATGGAAGAATAGTTCTCCGAATGGATTTTTTTAATCTTTCCAGTAATAACAATAGATACAAATTAATAATGTTGCACATTATTATAATAATTGTTGGTTCAATTTTAGAGAAGCTATTTTCAACAGTATGCCTCTAGAGCAACGTTTCTCAAACTGTGGGGGCGTGCCCCCTAGGGGGCGCGATATTACTACAAGGGGGCCCCGAGCATATTAAAAAGTCGAAAACAAAAGATTATTTTTTAAAATATTAATTTACTTAAAGTAAACAAAATACAAAAAGTAAAATACACATTTACTCTGATATAATACACTAAAAATGTATCAGTACTGCACAATGTATTTTATAATTAATTTAACACACAATACTAAATTGAGAATAAGTTTAATAATTAAGAATGACCTCTCTCTCATGGGCTTGTCATATATAAAAATTAACACTTATCTTGATAATTTGTACGGTTTATAATTAATCCTTTAACTGTCCATTAATAGTTACGCGATTCGCTCTGAAGTGCCACTGTTTTCCAAGTAAACGCGGGTATGTGATGTAGGGGGGGGGGGGAGAAAAGGAATAAATAAGTAAATTCTCTGAAATAAGTAAACACTTTGGAAACTCTCTAAAGGTCATTTTGTTGCATTCTAAGGCCTTCGGAATAATTTTATGGATAACAGTACACAGAAAAGATCGTACTTCGGAAAGACGAATATGTACGTCCGGAACAATTAACAGTTTGACTGAGCGAAACGTTTATATACGCCAGTGGCACTTAAGAGGTTCTATTCATATTGTAGCTTTAGCGTCAAAGTACAGTATTGTTGAATTCAATACATTGTTATTGTATGGAGGAGGCGCGAAGAAAATTATGATTGAATATTCCAAAGGTTGAAAGGTCCCAAAGGTTGAAAGTTTGAGAAGCACTGCTCTAGAGGAAAATAAATTAATTATAATAAATGAAATTTTATTAAATAAAATAAACATTTCTCTGAATCATATTGCTATCATATATTCTGACAGTTTTGGGATGTCCCATTAAATGTATTATAAATTACCATTTTAGACGCACTCTACTTTTATTACCTAAAAGTAAGAATGATGTTAGTAGTGCAGACAGAGGCCAATTTACTGAATTCGTTCCAGTAATTTCGATTTTGAATGTACGTTTAAGTTAATGAAGAGGAAATTAAAGCATTGATTGAGGCAAATCAATCGAATAACAATACAAGAAATCGCTGAGAAATTAGAATTTGCCTAAGTCAACTGACTGTCTGTGTGTGTGTGATTAACTGAAACTATTTTGTGTGAATAATATGTATCATTAATACTTCATACATAAGGAATTGTGTGATTTCAATCTAAATATTCATAATCTAACGCAAAAGTACATCATCGTCCTCAAACCAAAACTTATGCTCATAAGCAACTGTTTCCCTTCCAATCACTGGGTCAACTCAGAAACCAGACCTCACACGAGCTGCTAGTCGGAAAAGATCAAGGGCCCGATGCCACCGACAGAAAACAGTGCAAGTTGATGGAAGGGGGGAGGGGAACACATACATATCTAATCGCTGCTTATAGATCGGGGGTCGGCGCCGTTAGGGCAAAAGAGAAACGCATCGTTACTTGTAAATGGGGATTGGGACCCTTGAAGACAGGGACCCTAAGTGCTGCCGGAGGGGAAAAACCTTTCAGGGAACCAAATATTTTACAGATAGCCAGGAAATGGAGGATAAATATAGCAAACCAGACAGGGGTAATCATCGCTTAGTGAAGGGGCCTGGGGTATGTCGTAAAATGGGAGGATAAAAGGGCCAGGGGCACCTATTACATCACCTTAGGTGATTTGAAGAAATTTCTCGTTTTTCATAAAGGGAAGCGGGATATTGTTGGGGCAATCTAGAAGGCTATAGATCAATGAAAATGACCATGAACGTAATTTTACAGACAGTGATGGTTTTTTTCCGTTTAAAACTGAAATAAATCAAAGAATGATAGTTGCCGTGAAAAATGGTTTTTGTTCGTTTATTTGAAATTATGATGACTGGATCTGGTTTGGAAGGGAGGTTCATATGCCAGTTCAAAAGAAACGCCATAATGTCAACATTAAATCGTCATATATGTCAACGTTATGATAAGAAATTCAGATTAACCTTGTCGTTTGGGTAGAAGTCTTTTTTTCATGAGTAGTAGTGTAAAATCTTATCATTCTTTGAATTGTCATTCAATCTGGGTGAGACACTATTTTAGACTTTTATGTAAAAAAAATGATCGGAAAAATGTTTCCATTGAAAAAATCTCATATTCAGAAAAACTATTTATCATATAAAAACATTTTCGTTTCTCACAAATATTATCTAGCTATTTAGATAAGCTTACTTAAGAAGTTATAAATTCCGAAAGAACATAAAAACCATTTATGCGTATAAAAATTTTGGAATTTATCTTAAAGTTATATATATTCTGAATAATAAGATAGTCCCTCGTAGAAGTTTGGAAGCAAAATGTATCAAAAGAGCATCAATCATCATTTTACCATAGGAACCATATAAGCACCATCTGGGAGCTTTGCTATTAAATGCACAACGGCTTCTGAATATTCTTCTCAAACGTCCCCTGATTATGATTCACAGTTTCATTTTCCGTAACCATAGAGATTTACCGAGTAGGTAATGGAGAAGATAGCATCTATTTTTCTAACAAAAACAGGTCCTATCTTAATATAAAACCGTTCATTAACTCTAATTTAGAAGCTTTCTTCAGGGCAAAAAGTATCCTTTAGGTACTAAAAATATATCGCTATTTTTAAAATAAAACAATCTCAAAAGCATCTATGTAAGTGTTTTGACACTTAATTTTAAGCGAATTTTCGTCATGTAGAGAAATTTTGACAACGTTTTTCTTTAGAATTGCATGTATCAATATTTAAGCCATTTTTGTCGCTCAAAAACATTTATATAAGCCAGTTTACTAATATTTGTTTTAATAATTTAATGTGCTAAATTGTTAGCCCTTTTATTATGCATTACTTATGATAATGAAAATAATTAGATTTAAAAAAAGATGAAATAATGATAAGATGAATGATGAGACTTTTCCCAAAAGCAGTTAAAAAGTTTGAATTTAAACATTTTTTTTAAAAATTTTATATTCAAATTTGGTTTATTTAATAGTTGGAGTAATATGTTAGATTCGAGTTGCTAAGCAGTTTATTGACACAGCAGATGTTATAATTTTAAAATTGTAGCTCTAGAAACGTAAGAGGTTTAAAAAAACTTTGTGTGTCTGGTTTAAAGCAACGGATTCCTTCAAATACCAACTCGGTTGTGTGAATCATTTTTTTTTAATGAAAAATTAATACAATACGTATTATTATAAAAAATTTAAATTAATGAGATTTTGAACATCGTGATAAAAAAAAAACATATGTTCTATAAAATCTATTAAATAAATAAAAATGTATTTTCTAAAAAATTCTAATTTCAAAATGTGATACAGAATAAAAATGTTTATCTTTAGTAATCGCATTTTCAAATCTAAAATATTAATATGGATTTCAGTTTTTAAAATATTAAAGTATTATTTTAAAGACCCTCAAAATGGATCCGATTACTCTAAATTCTGCGGTCTCATCCCGATCCTTGTGGGCGCTGTTCGCACCCGTAATTTGATGATGTGATTCAATATTGATTGAAAATACGTCACACTCTTCAGTAACACAAAAGACACAAGGGCTCGAACCTTTGACTCCACAACACTGGTCACGAGTTTGCGACCATGACCACTAGGCTACAGCAGCTCGTAACTTATTGGAAACTCTCAGTTAGTTTGGACAACATACATGATATCAATATCTTAATTTCTAAAATATGCAACAACTTTGTTCCATTACGCATTTAAAGTACAGCATAGCATTTATACGAGGGTGAGTCGGAAAATACGTTTCCCCGGTCGACTGTGGTCAGAGTTGTGCAGGAAAGTCAAAATATAGAATGAGTCCAGGGACGACTTAAGGTATGGGCAAACTGGGCCCAGGGCCTCGGCTACAATGAGGGCCTCGTCTCGTTCTCAACTCAGTCCCTTACATGATCATAATTCGAATAATTTCAGCGGTTAAATGCTATTTCCGGTTTTATCTTCCGAAAAACTGGGAATTTCGAACTATATATCAACTGATGACCCTTCTCCATATATAGGCCTAGGTCTACCACCATATACCATCATAACGCATTCAATCAAAAGGTGGCAGTCGGTTGAACTGGTTTGTGTGATTGTAAGTCATGCACATTAATTTGTTTCGTGTTATTGTTTGTACGAGTATTTGACAACGTATGCTATGTACTGTCTACTTTTAAGGATCATAGATGGGGCCTACTTTTGCGTAAGGGCCCAGGGCCTCAAGATGCCTTAAAACGTTCCTGAATGAGACATTAAATATAATACATAACTTCATTTTTCCACATAAGTACCAAGTACATTGAGACATTTGCCATACCGCTTGATAAGCTTCAAAAAGCCTTCCAGAAAAAATCAAAGCTTTGCATACAAAAGAAGTGTTTAACAGCTTGTTTGACTTCTGCGCTGTTTCTAAAGCGCCTTCCGGTGAGATTCTTCTTCACAGCCGGGAACAAATGAAAATCACATTGTGCGAGATCAGGACTGTATGGCGGATGGTGTAGGCGCTTCCAACCAAGAGTTGCAATATGGTTTTGCATTGCCGTCGTCATTGTCATCCAACAACAGAGCACCAGATTTAAGAAGCCCAAGCCACTTTTTCCGAATCCATCTGCTTGATACTGATCGACCTCTACCCAATGGTGTATCGGTGTCTTGCGCGTTCACCTGCAGTTTCATCGTTTGGCCATAGCCTTTAAACGCTTCTTCCGTAAGCTAAGCCCTGAATTTTTCCTGGGGAGCTTTTTGAAGCTTATCAAGAGGTATGGCAAATATCTCAATGTACTTGGTACTTATGTGGAAAAACAGAGTTACATCTTATCTTTAATGTCTCATTCTATATTTTAATTTTCATACACAAATCTGACCACAGTCAACAGGGGAAACTTATTTTCCGACTCACCCTCGTACAAATGATAACAACTATACAGTACATCTGAAAGCTTAAGAGCTATTCTGTTCAAAATCATTTTGAAGTCGGTAACGAGTTTTCAACCTCTAACGATCAACTTGGAGGCGATTCTTTAAAGCAGAATACCTTGGCCCTACAATCTCATTTATAGGTTTGTATGAACCAAGTTAAACAATTGATTATTGGTAAGAATAATTTCCTAAAAGATTACTAATAAGTAATATTGGTATTACTACATTATTTGTATTTTCAAAATTCGGACACAATCCTGCAATATATATTCTTGAGTAGACAAAAATACAAATCCGTATGCAAAAATAAATACGAGTAATTTTCCAATGGCAATGACATAATGGCGTCTTTTAGAGGTGAACGAAATGAAAATCATTAATATTGCCCCAAGAAATGATATGTTATTGCACAACGACTCGGATTACGCATTAATTGGTCACGAAAACGTGAGTCAAGAGTCACTTTACTAATGAGACCACAAAGAGACCCCTTAAATTACGCATGGCCTCCATATCAATTTATTTTATTTTCAATTAAGTTGCCGCAATGGAATTGAATGTCATTTTTTAAAAGATATCGAAAATAATTGTTTATACGAAGGTATAACTAGATCTATTGCTAGTTTTTAATTAAAAGAAGTAAACTCTTAATTTTTTAGTACTTAAATATAAATTCATCTAATCAAATTTATGTCACACTTTTTCTTCTAAATTGTCATTCCGTTAGAACAAAATTCTGATTAGCGAAGATGAGATTTTTATTTCATTGTGGTTAAGATTGAAGAAAGATCGACATTCGTATCTAACTTTTAACACATAAACAAGCCCTCAACATTAAGTCCTCTTTGATTCAATATTCGACTCCCTTGTTTGGAAAATTTTTGCAAGATCGGTACTATCTTCGGAGAACTTTTTTTTTAAATATATCAATTTTCAACTGAATAAACACTTTTTTTATTTGAAATGGGGCATATAACTAGGAATTCAAATACAATTTCCTCAAAATTAAAAATAATTTTGGCTATAAGGGAATTTTGAATGAAATTTTAGTGAAAAATTGCAGTTACGGTAAATCTTGTATTGAAAATTCTAATAAATATATATTCGTATAATACTTATAGAGTACACATAATTAACATTATTTGTACTTAGAACTAAAAAATTTGTAATACTTTTGAAAGTTTTTAAAGTGTATCGATTTTTATGCAAGAACTCAATTTTTTTTACAAAAAACTAATGTTATTTTCACACAAAAAGTGCAATAAAATACATAAATATGTACACAGAGATAAGTTATAATCCATAATACAGATAAAACTGAATAAAACATTTTCTAAAAATTTCGATTCAATAACTTAAAAAGAAATCCTGTACTGATCTTTACCGTGAAACAAAAAATTTAAAAACAGTTTCTCAGAAAATGCATTTTAAGATTTTAATACAATATGAAAAATTTTCTACAAATTGTACATTTTTTAAACTCGCCATATTTATAGCTCAAGTTCACTTTAGCATCATGTGTATTTAACTAATTCAAACTTTTTTTTTACCCTTTTGCTGTTTTCTGAACAGTTTTACAGACTATAACAATTGTCGTTTTTAGTGAAATTTTGATGAAAAATTGCATTTACAATCTTTTACACAAAATACTAAAAAATGTATTCAAATAATATTTATACTATACATAAATAGTATCTTTACATGAATAAGGAATTAAAAGATTTGTAATCCTTTTGAAAGCTTTTTAAATATGCCAAATTTTATGCAAAACCTCGATTTTTTTTAAATAAATGAATGATTTTTTTTCCCGTAAAAAAGCAATAAAGTACATAAGTATAAACACAGAGATTAGATTTTGATTCAAAACACAGATAGAACTAAATAAAACATGCTGTGGAAATTTAAATTGAATAACTTAAAAATATTTTGTGTAGGGATCTACTTCCGGTTTTGTAAACTCCATTTCCGGTTTACTAATTATGCTATAAATTTGTTTCTAAATATCGTAGAAACAAAAATAAAAGTGTTTTTGGAATCTTAAATGTATGGGCTATTAAATGAAAACATAAAAGAAATTTCGAAAATTTTCACCAAAACTGAATTTTAGGTAATAAATCACAGCTATTATCACGAAATTTATTATATTTTAAACGAAATCTATATAAGTTGGCATTAATCCAACTTCCATCGTATTGTTTAAGCAATATATGTTTATTTTATTAAAAAATATTGAATTAAAATTAAAAATCATGTTAAATTTACTATATTTACGCTTGTGGGCTAAATAAAAGTTAAAATCTTTGAAATTAAAAGAAATTATAAAGAAATTTAGCAATAAATTAACGACTCCATTTTTAAAATTTGGACTATACAGCCAAAACGCAGGCTCATTTGAAAGAAGAAAAATTTTAAAAAGTTTTTTAGGAAAGTAAATAAAATTAAGTTCTCTCTCTATCACACGTGCAAAATGTGCACGTATATTTCTTTTGTTCATAAATGTTCTTTTAAAAATTAAAAACATAAATATTAGAGTAAAAATTCGAAGTAAACGATTTTTATTTTTTGTTATCAGATAAAATTAAAGAAATAAATTGTTCGTATTCTATAACAAAAAAATAAATATGAAATATGGTGAGATTATAATGAATTTCTCCGGTTGCATTTCTGTACGAGATAAATCTGCTGAATACGGTTAATACGCAGTCTCGTAATTTTAAGCTGCAGCAGAGAACGAAATCGACATCTGAAACGGCATCCTATTTGTTGCACCTACTTTATGTCAATGCTAGGACCATGAACCGGAAAAACGTGAATCTTCCCTTTACGTGTTGTGAGTGTGAATGAGTATTAAAGTCAAACAAAAAAGCAACACGAAGTATGATAGTGACGGACCTCGTAATTTTAAACCATAGTAAGTGATGTGAACGCCTCCAAAGGCGGCACCCCTTTTCAAACTACCACACCACGCCAACAGAAGGACCTTGAGTCACGAGAGATTTAACTTGCATCAGCCGTTCTACACGATGAGCAAGCATTCGCGAAAAATTTGAACTGATAAAAACAACTGATTTCACTCCTTTTTTAAATTGCGTGATATACTTTGATTCTTACGTCGCTAAGCAATAGCGTGAGAATGCGAAAGGAGAAAAAAATGTAGACTTATTGTGCGTGTATTGAACGATAAGATTAATCCTACAAAAAACGATGACGAATTTGTTAAAGCGAAAATAAAAACGAAGCTACACTTTCGATGGATTTCACTTTCACTTGCTACTCGAACTAAGTACCAAAATCAGATAAAAGTCCCGAAAAACATTGGCTTAAGATAAGATTTGTCGGCTTAAACTTCTCCCAAGATAAATTTTGTAATGCTTAGATATTTACTTGTTATTTCCGTATGAGAACTTACTTCGAACTATATTCCTGTTATATTATATATTTCAAGTGTTATAACATTAAAATTTTGCTTTCTTTCGCGTTCTTAGAAACGGCAACTCACATATATTCATTCAACAAATCCATAAAAAATTTCTTTTAACAGATTTCGTCACAATTAATCATATTTTTGAAAGTGTTTCAACTACGCGAATACTTAACTTCTACATTACACATTATTTACAATAAATTCGTTACTGTGTGCAAATATTTATATATTTATCTTCTCTTTATTTGCTTTTTTTTAATTAAAGAGTTGCCCAAAGAGTCATTTTCCTCAAGATCAAGTAAATGTCAGAATTTTCCAAGAGTTAAAATTCCACAACTTTCACTTGACCATTGGCTTAAATCAAAATCTACACGAAAATGGGAATAAGTTTAAAATGTGCATTGCAAAATGTTTTATTATGGAAATTTATTGTATTGATATTATTAAGACGTTATTAGATAATATTCGAAAATATGCTTGCTAATATAGGGTTATTCATAATTCCCTCCGAGGTTTCGACGTGCTATAGTAAAAAAATTAAGATGAATACAGTAAAAGAATATACAATTTACATATTTTACGAGTCTGTGTGTGAAACTTTGGTTATATACAAGGCACATACATTAATGCGATTGTCCAATTCCTAGCACGCCATACTCAACACAGTACTATAAATATTATTGTCAGCTCGTAGTTTATCCGTTATCCGAAAAGTTGATCTTTTGCATAAAACCAAATTTTCTTACTCTATTTATCACGTGATGTAGTAAAACTGCATGAAATGATAATACGTACTGTCAGTAGCGCACACAAACATTTTCCAGGGGGGAGGGTCCATGGTCGAAACTCCCCCAACTCGTATCATACCTCAAGACAACACTAATTGATTCTACTGATTTTGTTAATTTTGTCAACAAAAAACAGTAAAAAATAAATTATTTAACTAATAATTATAGCATTAATTAATAAAATGACTTGTTAATTACAAGTACTTAATTAAATTTTACGTTATATATATGTAGGAGTATCATCAATCAAAAAACACTCAAGGGCTTTGGGGGGTGTCCGGACCCTAGGACACATCCTTGTGTGCGCCACTGCATACTGTAAATAACGTTGATGGTACCACGTTGAGTAGTGTGGCAGAAACTGAACTATCGCATTGATGTATGCCGTGTAATTAAGGCTTCGCACACGGGGACGTCTTAAGACGCTTTAAAGCCCGTGACCTCACTTACTATGTATTGTCTTCTTAAGTGAAGAGAGTGCATAGAATACGTTATCAAATACTCGCACAAACAATAACCCGAAACAAATGTGCATGACTTGCAATCGCACAAACCGCCTTTTGACTCAATGAGTAATGATGATATATGGTGGTAGGTTAAGGCCTATACATGGACGACGGTCATCTTAAGTAGCAAGTTGACATATCGCCAGGAATTCTCAGTTTTTCGGAGAATACAACCGTAAGTAATATTTGACAGTTGAAATTATTCGAATTATGATCTTATCAAGGCTGAGTTGAGAATGAGACGGAGGCCCCATTGTTGCCGAGGCCTTGGGTCGGGGTCCAGTTGGCCCCTGCCTTAAGACGTCCCTATTCCCAGATAGAACACTTGTGAAGTACGTAAATAAAACTCGAATGTTTCTGTATCCTTTCAAATTATTAACAACCCTGCATATTAATTTTCATTGCCATATGTACGAATAGCACACACGGAATTAGTTTTGTATTTTCGTAACAAATTAACCGTGGGGAAAGTTTAGAGGAACTTATCTCAGCATTAGAGAATAACATGCAAGTAACACGTAACATACAAGAGACTGAATTAAATCTTTTTTTTAAAGAGAAGATTCCCAGGAGAGTGAGATAAATTAACTTTTACTCGGCAAAGTAGAGAAAAAAACTCATAATACATTAATTAATGAAATAAATAAAATGTTATATATATAGTTGCATTTTATTTATTTTTCCAATTCTTCAGCCTACGGATGCACTGTCTTAAATTATTCGTCTTTTTCACCAAAAGATTCAGTCTTACCCTCGAGGATTTTCTACTAAAAGGAAATCGAGCTACACGCCAAGCGATTTCCACCCTCACAGTATGTGTGTGCGTAGCAACCCAACAACTCAACTCAAACATCAATACTCATAATTGATTTACAAGGGAAAGGCCGGGAGAGCGCTGCAATTAATTCGACATTCAATTATTTTCCAGGACTCGCTAATGAGTCTACCTTCGGAATTATTATAATACACAACCGTAATAATATTTGCGCATAATTAATCACACAGGGGAGGGGATGCAAATTGACCACCATCACCCAGAATGGAAAAATTCGAGGGTTGGCCTGTCATTTCCCTCGTCCCCCCCGGAGAAAGAGGTGGTCCCATTGTGTCCACTGTCCGAGGGTACCTCATGAACTTAATTAAATGCCCGGCGCAGATAGCAGTTCGCTCAATGGGGCCTGCCGATAAATTCCGGAAACAGAACTGGACTTTAATTTCGGGTAAAGAGGGTGCAGAGAAGTACTGACAGACAGACAGACACTTTGTAATGGTAATCAGAACCGGAACAGACCGGTTTTCCCCCTCAATTCCTTTTCCATATTTGCCTTTGTGTCCGCTTCTAATTGCAAATCACACGCACCGGACAGCAGTCGGTTTTCGGGGGTGTAATTAAAACCGAGTTCCATTCCCGTTCCGGAATCGTTTGATGGGTTCCTGGTTAAGGGAGGAGGAAAGGTGAGACAATAGGGGATGAAGAGACACTCCACATCGGCATTTACGAAAAGGAGAAAGTTTTCCCATAAAATTCTTCCTAAATGTGGCCCATCTGTTCTTTTCAATGGCATCCCTTTATTGTGCATCTCTTTCTCTTTAGGACGCTATTCATATTCAATCTTTCTGCAATCAACAGAACAAAGCGCTTCCGAAACTTCGAGGAAGTTTTGACAGATATATTTACAGTTTAAGAACTCTGCTTACGACAGAAGGTGTATAATAATACTGAATACGTGGAGAAAACAATACTTAAAATTAATGTAACTTAACATATTTAAGTTACATTAAAATTTTGGCATTTAAATTTTAGTAAACAACCTGCAGGTTAAATTTCATTAAAAACGTGTCGTTTAAAATATAAAGAGCAAACGTAAATTGATGGGGGAAAAAGGAATCTGATTTAATTTACTTCCCCCCCCCCTTGACATACTTGAATAGGGTTAAAAGGAATATGCTTGTACGGGACACACATTAATATAATCAGTGGCACACACAATAGGGGGGGGGGCCGGGGCCGGACCCTCCTCATCACCCTTGATTTTTCCCCCGATGATTGATTATAATCATATTTATATAGTAAGCAAAATTAAATTAAGCTTTCATGTTATTAATGATTTATTTTATAAATTAATGCCAACAAATTATTCAATAATTTATTTTTTACTGTTTTCTGTTCCTGAAAATCGACAAAATCAAAATAAAATTTTTTGCGGCGTAATTGGGGTTATGATACGAAAAGGGTGGACTTTCCAACCTCACCCCTTCCCCCTTAAAATATTCTTATATGCGTCACCAGTAGCACACACAAAATTTTTTCAAGAGGTCGAAAGTCCCCTATAACTCGTGCCATACCTCAAGACAACACCAATTGATTCTTCTGATTTTGTCAACAAAAAACATTAAAAAAATGTATTAAACTAATAATTAGCATTAATTAATAAAATAAATTGTTAATTTCAAGAACTTAATCAAATTTTACGTTATATGTATATAGGATTATCAATTGAAAAAACTCAAGGGGTTTGGGGGGGGGGATCCGGATCCCTAAGACACCCTGTGAATGAAATATAAAAATAAAAATATTAAAAAAAAAACTCACAAGAGCTGTACCCCAAAATAGGTTTACAAAATTTTTTGGAATATAAACGGTACAGTTAGTTTATACTTACTAGACAGATCAACAAAAATAAAACATGAAACCTAATCAGAATTTAATAGAACAAAATAAATAAATAAAGTAACAATTAAATTTTTTCTTTACGAAAGAAAGAAAATATTGTAGAGATAAATATATATTATCTATAATGAACAAAAAAAAAGCTAGTCTGAGAAATTCAATACTGTCTCATAATCCCTAGGTTTATTTGTGGCCTCTGACCATACCATTCACACGCCCAAACACAATTCTACAAAAAGACATCACCCTAAGCAGTCAGTCGCATTTCCAAGAAAAACGATGACAGTATGATACATAACAGAAACCATTGCCAACTCTAATGAAATCAACCCTCCCCCTAACACAGGGGTGGCCGGCAAAGAACAACAAAAGTGCAGAAACAGAAGTACATGACAATTCATCAGTTCCGCAATGAACCCCATCCCTCCCTATTACGAAAACACAACGGTTCGGTGACTGCACAGTGAATAATATTGAGTGATCTTTTAGGAATGGAGGCCCATCCAGGAGGACCCACGGGTGCTATTTTCAATTCGAAATTCGAATAACTCACTCATTACTCCACTGGGCTTGGGCTGGTCCCTGTGGTGGAAATGAAGGGGGGTGGGGCAGACGGATAAAAAATGAATGGGGGTTGCCCACTGGGGAATTGATTTGATTTGCTATTGGCGCGTGGATAGGTCATAAAGATGGAAGCACGAGAACATTAAGGTTTCCAACTCCGCGTGATGGTAAAGCACGTGGTATTATATTCGAGGTGGAAGTGGCATTCGAAAATGGAGCTTGATTAGATGAAGGCTGCAGATAAAAAAATCATTGAAAAGTCTAGCATTTCCTGGGGGATTTACGTTATTATTTTCAATTGACGCGCGATGTTATTAAGTCTACGCTATATGCATGGATAAAGAAAATAGACAATTATGTTCCTTCACGTAGACGTTAAAAATTGAAATTAAATTTTTAAAACGTTAAATAAAAAGTATTACTTTTTAAACCTAGCAATTTTATCCTGTGTTTGTATAAAAGAACGTTCTTTATCTCCAAAATAATATACGTTTATTTTCCATATTAAACAGTGATGCCGCGGTAGCCTAGTGGTTGTGGTTCTGAACCCGTGACCTGAGTCCTGATACTACTAAAGAACTGTAGAGAGGGCTGCTGCAGGTTAAATCTGACGAGGCTTAATCTTCTTCCGTATGTGTGGTATGGTTGTTTGAAGAGGGGGTGCCAATTCAAGTGTCGTCATCGTCATCGGACCAGGGACGTCTTAAGACTTCTTGAGACCCTGGACCCCTACACAAAAGTAGGTCAGGGCATTCATTGGTCGGGCCTGCACAAACAGGCTCAACCAACTACCACCTTTTGACTAAATGAGTAATGAGGGTGTATGGTGAAAGACACAGGCCTATACATTGACGACGGTCATCGCATATAGTGAGCTGACATATAGTCCGAAATTCCCTGTTTTTCGAAGAATACAGTCGGAAATAACATTTGACCGTTGAAATTATTCGAATTCGTAATCTTATTAAGGCTGAGTCGAGGATGAAATGAGGCCCTCATTGTGGTCGAAGCCCTGGACTCGAGCCCAGTTCGCTCCTGTCTTTAGACGTCCCAGCATTTGACCAAGGTTCAAAATTATAAGGTACATCGCCATCAGCCCTCAAGCAACTTTATAGTACGACGTTAATTTAACTCTAATTCACTCCTGTATAATGAACGATGTCTTTTTAAGTCAATTTTTATTTGATACTTAAGGCTTATTTCAAGAATTAGTAATACTTCATGATAAATATACTGTAAAGCAAAATTATTCATTGTAAGAACAGATAAATTAATTAGTAAATACGAGGTAATTTCGAAAAATATAAGCAAATTTTTTCAAAAAATAATTTACTCGTTTTCAGATTGCAACACAATAATTGTAGCTTCCATATACTCTTCCACACATTTTTAAATATTTTATTATTGAAAAACGCAACGTTAGAACGCATCTTAGAGATGATATGCAACTGTTTTATAACCTTCAGCACGATGTGTTCTCGAGACTGAAAAGTTTGGTCCTCTTTTTCACCTAAGGTTTTATTACTTTTTTTAAAGGGGGTGGGGGAGATTTGTGCTGTTCTTTGGGTATCACCAAGCTTTGCACAAATCTAATGCAATAGCACTGTTCAAGTTTTCTGTCAGTTTGTTAAAGAATCCAATGAAGTTCAATTATATTTTCTTATTCATTGGCCATCTATCACACAAAAACGGTTTCTGCAGATGTCTATCACACAAAAACGGTTTCTGCAGATGGTGAAAAAATTCAAAAATATGTATCAGGATGGTATACTCAGAGCACCATATTACGCCAGCCTAGCTTCATTTATTAATGCATGAAAAATTATAGTTTGGTATTTTTTATACACACTTCGTATATAAAATAAACAGCTTTTTTTTAAAAAAAACAATTGCCATATTTTCAAGTTTAAATAAAAGCTTATTGCATAGTTTACTCTATGATTTAATATAGCAAGTTTGTTGAGTGAGTAAACGAATGCTTGTTAATGTCGCTCTATGAAGCAACATGAGGGCAAATGGAAACAAACCTCGAAATTTTTAACCAAGGTCAAGTGTTTGTATAATACCAACGGGAAGACTTTAATCTTTGACATGATTTCTGGCTTTGGCCTCTCTACATTGTGATTTTTCAGTGGCACTATGACACGAACCCGCGAATAGACAACTTCAGCCACCAGTTTGCGACCATGACTACATGGGCACAACGGTCACAGCACAATTTTTTCCAGGAGAATTTCAGAAAATAAAATTAATTCTGCATTTAAAATCATTTAAAAGATCAAATTATATGAGTATTTGATTACTATGACAACTGTAAATTGGATCAAAAATATCAAAATGACAATAAATTACAAATATTTTGACTAAATTATAAATTTTCAAAAATTATCAATTAGATGGCAAATTTATATACAGTCAAAACATTTACAAACGCGGCAAATGTAATAGTTTAAATGAATTGTAAATTTTTTTTTAAAGAAAAAACAACAGTTTTGAAGGAAATTTTTTGGAAAGTAATAAACTACGCATAATAATTATACATAATTTCTTAAGTTCTACAAAAAAATTTTGCCTAATTATTTTTTTCTTCCCAGATGACTAGAATCCTGTTATGACTGAAGAATAATGAGATCGTATAAGTTTAAAGTTATCAAGTGCTAGGAATCTGGATGTGTAATATCTTTGAAAACATTACGAATAAATTGAAAATCTTTATCGACTTCTGTTGTACTTTTTAACGTGTAAAAAATACACAAAAGTAATTGTAATTACTGCATAAGACCTTTTTTTTCAATGCGGGTTTGCTTTTAGTTCATTTTCTAGTATGCTTATTTTCCGGCAATTTAAGTCTAAAATTATTTTTTTATCTTGGTTTTTAGATAAATTATTTGAAAGCAGCTTTTTTTATGATCTTTAAAGATTTCACAAAAAACTTACGCATTTCTACATTTTTTGTGTGTCAAAAACGCATTATTCTGTAAGTTACCGAATACCTGGAAGCTCTAGAGACATTAATTTTCTCTTTAACTTAGAATAACAATCGATTAGTTAACAGAATTTAGAGAGATAAACTTACATTTGTTTGCGGGGGAGGGTCAATTAACAATACAAGACTCCTCCCCTTTAGGGCGCAAAATATCACAAACGAACATAGCGTTCTATTCAGAAAAGCAAAATCCACAACAAATATTATGTGTCGTGTAATAATGGCATTTTACTTCCCCCATTCAAGAGCACGTGTCCATATTTCTCGCAGAAATCCATCAATTGATAGCATAACACGAAAGCAGAAAATTATACAGGACAGGAGTTATTTTACAATACGTTATTAAAAATTCGTCAACTACATCAATGCCATCCAGCAGTTTATTATTAAAAAGAGTAATGTACCCCAATCGAGAAAAATAGTCAAAGGAGAACTAGACTCTTGATAAAAGAGATAAGTTCATTCAAAATTACTACGCTCCAGACGGAAGTTCCATTGATAAATCGAAATAGACCACGCCCCCTTTCGAGTATGTATCGACACAATGTATTTGAATTCAGTTATGCAAGAACAGATAACGAATCTTCCCAAACCATAACAGCAAGGATACTGCCGAAAAGCACCGAGGCGGAATATGCTTTTTTTATCTCTATTTTTGATTACTTTAGGTCAGAAGCTTTTATTTGTAGCCAACTATGTCGTCTTCTTTTCTTGTAAACTAACAGAAAAGGGAAGAATTTCCATAACAATAAGAGTGCGATGAAGAAAAGAAAAAAAAAGGGGGGGGGGGGAGGAATAGAAATGATGCATTTTTGCTGCTTTTTCCCACGCGAGCAACAGATGAGTTTTTTTAAATATTCTTTTTTCCATTAAAAATAAAAATTGCTTCACGCAATTTTAAGGGAAAGTATAAAGATAACGGCGTAGGTAGAAATAAAACGATTAAGAAAATGAGTGCGTGTGCTTTGAAGTAATTTGAAAGACTATCTTTTACTTAAAAAGCGCCTTTTTTCAACGATTCCGTTTGAAAATATTTTAGAGAACACTAAAGTTCTTTTAAAAAAATAATACTAACACAACATTTATTTAAATGACTGAATTCAGAAAATTGTGTGTTTTATTTATTTAGAAATTTCAAATTCAATAATGCTCCAATGACCTCAAGTGTTTTAATTTCACTCCTATTTATATTAATATATATTGCATTGGTTATAGTTATGATGGATTTATTAATCCTTATTCAATATAATTTAATCTAGAAGGGTAAATATGTTAAACATTTATGGCAGAAATCCTTTTATCGCTAGACAGGCCTATGCTGAAGCCATTTCGGCGTTCTTGCAGTTGACCTTGGTAATAGTTGTTTATTTGAAACACCAACCTGTTGTTGCTGTTGTTTCTGATGCTACCTGATCGACGGTATAGTTCGATAGAGGTCCACGAAAAACTGCAACCTACAGGTTCACTACCAGTGGCGTAATGTACACCCCAATATCACGGGGAAGGAAAGGGCAGGACTCTTGGGAGCCCAAACCCTGGCTGATCTCAAGTACAAATGGTTTTAAAATCCTTTGTAAAATACAGCTTGGGTCCCAAATCTGACTTTGCAGGGGGGCCATAATATTCTCCGTTAAGCCACTATCCACTTCTATGCCGTTCACGCGTTAGACGACTAAAGCGAAAAGAAATCTCTTTTCGGACCAGTTGTTAAGCGCTTTTATTGCAGCCCATTGATGGTTTGGGGAGAAGGGGTCGCTGCATACCACCTTCCTAGAGAAAAAACTCATTTTTGCTGTAGATGGATTTTCTGAGCAATACATAGAGAAGTTTGTTCTTCCAATCATTATTGTATTTCAGAAATATCTCAGTAGATTTGAGTTTCATTGTAACGTTTTTTTTCCGTTAACGTTGTAGGTAGTCTGTTGTTGAGATGGCGAATAACGTTGACGCGTGCGCTGATGACGTTTGAATCACGAATAGAGATTTATTGAAAATGTCTCAAACTCCCCATGCATAATCAACCAGAAGGGTTATAGCTGTGCTGAAATTTAATTTTCAATTTCTGGGTCACTATTTCGGGGTTTAGCTATGTGGTGAAGGAGCAGTAGATTGACTCATGGGAACCTTGGTGGCAGAGGCATTTGAACTGGCCGCCTTCGGGTTAAGTTAAACGTTTAGGACGAAAAGTTATCCCTATTCGGGACAGTCACTAAGCACTTTTAATCCTGTCTTTAGTTCGTTGCGACTTGCGGGAGAAGGGGTAGCTGCACTATAGCTACAGCGCATTTATATATACATTAATTCATAGTTAAAGGTTGACTTGAAAAAATTGTCATATCTTGAACACCAAAACTATATTTAATTACTGTTTAATCTCAATTAAATTATATCGAGCTGTTTAACATGTAAATTTTCATTTTTAAAAACAAAATCATACTTTCAATGGTTCAAAATCCCCCCCCCCTAAAATAATGAATTACTTAAACAGTTTTAAATAAGAGCCCTCCATTAGTAAAATATAAAAAATATTCGTACCTTCCAGATTTATATATATCATGCGAAATAAAGCTATTAAATTTGTTCGCTCACTGAATCGACACAAAGAAAGAACAATAGACAAAAAATTAGTTAGAAGTGGATTTTTTCAAGAGCTCTTCGGGTGCAATGATCTAATCTAGATTTAGTGTTCTAGTTTAATTAAATTCCATTAAAGGCACTCTGTAAATGTACACAATACGCTTATTAGAAGCGTATCCCGTTATCTCGAGCAGTGGTCAAATGACAAAGACAACCCTAAATAAGCCCTCTCACTCTCTAAAATTTAAGCCCGTGTCATTTAAAGCATAGTTAAATTAGTAGTGCAGAGAAGATTCCATTATAAATATCATGGTTCTAAGGGTGAAATCCAAGTGTAGAATCCTTTAATTCTAATGTTACCACGACACGAATCTACCAAACATTGCCAAACTTTAAAATCAGATTAATTGATAAGTGAATTCCGATCATATATCATATTCTGACCCAGTGGTTCCCAGAGTGGTCCTTACTGACCCTCAGAGTCCTCGATATTATTCAGGGAGTTCGTAGAAAATTAAAATTAGTTTAGGGGGTCCTTGAAGAATGTCAGGGATCCACGCAAGGTTTAATATAAAATTTAAAAAATGGATCCATTTTTATCTTTATGGAAATTTAAATAAATAACAATAATTCACTTCGATAATCCCGAGTGGCTGTTGAACCCTTTTGAGAGTGGACAAACTCGAGACTCCAAACACAGATGAATCCATACTAATACAAGAACATCTTATTGAACTATCCCCAAATGAGAGTCTTCAACCAATGTTTGAACAAGGATGCCACAAATTCTGGTTACAAAAACAGATCCCAATTTTACATCCTGCATTGTGGGTTATTGCACAAAAGTTGTTGATTACTTCCCCGTCTTTAAATTTGGTAGAACGTGGATTTGTTACCGTAAAAAACCTCATCACACAAAAAAAGAAACCGACTAATTTGCGGTTGCTATTCACAGACATTGAGACGGACATATAAATACATTCAGAACATCTCATCCAGTTCGTCCAGTCATTCATTTTTTAAAAATTTAAATGTTAACAAAATTTATAATTTCAATAAACAATTTTTCAAAAAAATGTCTTTTCAAATTTGTAATTTTTATACTATGCATTTATGTAGCTTTTTCACTTGGGGATCTATGGGCAAGTTTTGACTATAAAAAGGGTCCATGGGTTAAAAAAGTTCGGGAACCACTCTTCTGACCGAATGAGACTTTAGATAGCAGCAATTTTAAACCGGATCAAGCCATTCTGCTCAGCTGCAAAATTCAAGACCACTATTCATTCAGGTACTATAACACTCGCAATGCAAAAAATTCTGTTCCTTTTTTTAAATGGCAATATTCCAAATTCGGAACATCAGTGCCCCAATAGCAATTGAACAATAAAAAATATCCTTATACTATTGAAAATAAAATTTATACTGGTTAAGACATGCTTTGATCAAGCGATAGAATTGCAAAACAGAATTCATTTCTAACATGTACATCCAATAGGTCAAGGATTGCCAAAACTTTTCAAATCGTATTGCATAGTTGTTATTTCAGGTCATTTTATACAACATTAAAGCTGTCTTTGTCAAATATATGAAAGCTAAATACCATGCTAAGCGTGGAGCGCATTTTTAGACAGAAAAATGTCTCAATATTCACGAAAGTTAGCAACGTTATAATTCATAAACTTGTTGATATTACAGCATTTTTCAAATTTCAAAATATTCCTTAGATAATTAGTTTTTCCTTTTAACATGAAAATTGATGGCTTAAGATTACGGCACAGGGGGAAAAAAAGAATACAATACACATTTTACATTAGAAAAAATGGGTCATCTCGGGGGAAAATACGTAGTACGATAAAATATGCTGTCCTTTATGGGATAGCGAGGCCAGACTAGGACATCGATGTTGGAGTGTACTTTTATATCTGAAAAAAGTATTCCAAACTCGGGTCCTATTCTTTAACATTAAGTGAAGACAGTCTGAAATTTATTGTATTCTTTGATCACGAGTTAATTATCAAAGATTTTAATTAATTAAAATGTTTCTTTCAAATTATATTATAAGAAGTGTTTATTCTTGCCATTTCTTTAAACAACTCCCATGAGAATCTTTAGTACTGTTTTATATACCTTCAAGGATACACGCTCCACGGAGATATAGTTTCTCTAAGCAAAATTTAAATTAATATTTTATACTCTACTCTAAATATTACACTATAGCAATACAACAAATATAATAAACAACATAACTAAATATTACAACTAAGCAGTAATATCTAAATAACCTATTGCAAATGCAACGAATAAGATATACCAAAACTAGTTTTTTTTCTTATTCGCAGATGGGGATACTTCCTAAACCAGTTGTCAAAATGCATAGGCCTTTTAGAAATAGATCAATAATATTCCAACGTCTCTTCAAAGAGTCAAATGCAGTTTAATGCATATGCAGCAGACCTCCGAAAACCGACTCAGCAGGCTGGAAAATAGTCCCGCTCAACAATGAAGCTGTTACTCGGGGAAGAGTTAAATCCCGACCGTGTGTGGTGGCGCGATAAGACCACCCCTATTGAAAATCGCCAGCCCAACCCCTTTGAGCTCCTATCTTTTCGACAAGTTGAGGACGGCTATCGCATTTGAACGCCCTGTTTGTGTTTGACGTTTTAAAAGGTTCTCTTTTCCTCTTTTTTTCCTCTCTCTCTATCTGTGGTTATTGCCTTGATGGGATTTAAGGGGTTGAGAAACGCAATGAACTGTGTCTTTGAAGGGGTAGACGTAATCGACGAACTGAATTGGATTGGACCGGATTTAAGAGAGTAGTTGGGCTTCAAAAAAAGAAAAGCAAGTTTGAATACTATGGAGTAGAGCTATTTTAACTTCAAATACTTAATATGTTGTAGTTTTTGTTGTTGGGATGCAAATGCTTAAATGTAGCCTTGTGAAAATATTTGTGTATCAACAGTCTTCAATTTGTTCAGGTTGTTAGATTGAAAAAGAAGTTTACTTGGAGAGATTTTATGGGGTATTTTTTTCTCGTGAAGTTCTCTAAATCTTTATATATCAGTAGAGCTTTTAAAAAGATTTTAAGTCCACACACACAAGTGCAGTTTTCAAATTCATTTGTATTAAAATTAAAACTAAGTTGGTCTTTGAATGAATAAAAATATTTTTTTCCCAACTTAATTGCTCTAATTCAGGGTTAGCAAACCACGGCTCTTTGTAAAAACGATTGCGGCTTTTCATACTTCTAGTTGAATGAATTAATTAAAAAAATGATTATATCTACTAAAAATTATTATTTTCTTTTCTCTTCCTCCATTATAATTGTTATATTGAAAATATTTACCTGATGTGTGCCAAAATTAACAATTTGGCTGTATGTATTAAATTGTTCTTCCTCGACAAAGTGTATTGAGAATCAGTGGAAATATTAAAATTAATTCTAAGGCGCTAAAAGTCTAATTCATTAGTAGAAATGCCGCCATGGGAAGAGGATCCTCTGAATGATGTTCAGCATCGTTTGCTTATTTGCATACATGAGTTACGAAGTACTCTTTAATACGAACAAGAGAAACACATAAACTCCCCAACATAAGTGAGAAAAACACATTCCGTTTTTTGTGACATGTTTAAGGTTTAATAAAAACAGAGTTAATATGACTTTCATAACCAGGAACAATCAAAGCCAATTTTAATTATTAGTGTAAACATGAAATTTCCGAATAACGTTCTAACAGTATTCAGTATACTGTTAGAACAGTATAACGTTCAACAGTATAAGCAGGAAAATTTTTCCCGCTACATTTGGAATCTTAATCCCAACATCATAATATTTTGACTGTTGTTGTTGCATTGTGCTCAGAAATAAATATATAATCGAAAGTTCTTAATTTCTTGGAAGGAATGGAAAATGTTACATTTTGAGTAAAAAAAAGCTTTATTCGAATATTATAAAAAAAAAGTGCTATTTGGAGTTCGACTGTCTAGATCGCGACTGCTATCGGAGGCTCTTTTTCCCTTCTTGCGCATGCGTATGGGGCTCTTTGATACCTTATTTATCTAGTTTTCATTACAGCTCGGTTTTTTTGTCTTCAAAAGCTTGCCAACCACTGCTCAATTGAATAAGTACACTTTATGAAAATATTCAGTAAAAAAATAAAGTTTTCTAAAATTTGAAATATTTAAAAAAAAATAAGAATTTTCGTAAATACAGTAAATTTTTTTCTTCTTAAAAAGCAGAAAATAGATTTAAAAAACAAAAATTATTATAATATAAAAGCGAATCAACAGTTATTACTATTTTTTTTAAATTATGGATAAAATAAGCATCGGAAAATTTTAAAAGACACGCAGTTAATAATAGCATCATTATATTCACATAAGTGAAAATTAAAATTTTATATTGAATAAAAAAATAAAAATAAAATAAATAAAATGCAATTATACACTATCATCACCACGCTTTTCGCCCACATTTTTCTGGCACTGATCCCATACGCGAAAAACCTTTCAATGAATCAAACTTTATTCGTAAACTAAGACAGAAAACGTTTTATCATTTTTTATTTCACATTAAACAACCGAGCGGCTTAAAATAAAACGCTTTTTAAACGGTTATTCACCTTACAGAGAGACATGTCTGCGCGTTCAAAAATCGAACGTCGTTACTTACACAGAAATATTCGAACATAAATAAATTTTAATTCGCCGGAACCAATTAAACTCAATCTCATTTATACCATCCACTCTTGAAGGCCATGCTATAAATATCTCCAACCGCACTAAAAATTCGAGGGAATTTTTATTTTCTTTCCCTTTTTTTTAATAAAAAAGGAGACATTTTTCCCCATCTACATCTCGAACATCTGCCTATGACATTTCTTTCGTAACTCAAGAGCTCAGCGTAAAGTACGCAGTGCGAACTAATTACAGCAAAGGCTATTATCGAGAATAGCTTCTAGTATTCATAGCCTTCCAGCGTTGAAGAATACACGACACTTGCTTCAGAGGGGGAAAAAAACGATTGAAAAAAAAATAATAATAATTGCCGTTTAAACGTTGATGGGAGATGATCTTTGCGCTACTGGGTTGTAAAATACACGCGAAAAAAACGATTCATTTTTTAAATTTATTTATTCTTTATTTTAGAGAGAATTTCCCCCCTTTTTTTTGGTTGAAAACGGGGAAAGATGTCTCGCAGTATCTTTTTTTAAAAATATTATCAAAGAACGCTTGACTTTTGTTACATTTCAGCAACAATTTTCGTCTACATTCATCGTCTCGATTACGGTCATTTCTATATTTAGGTAACATTTTTCTTTAAAGAATATGTAGAAGACTTAGTATCTTGATGCTGATGAAATTCTTTTGATATTTTTATAGATGGTGAAAAAACTGAATGTCTTTTTATAGATAAGATTTTTTTTTAAATTGTAAACTATTTCCTTTGTGAAGGCAACTGATAGAACTTGAATTCAGTACTTCAATATTCCATTAATTTAAGTATTTATATGTGTTAGCTCTCCTCGCAAATTCTAGACAAATATAGAGTAATAGGAATAAAAAGTATGAAAATCAATATGCTTCACTATAGTATGTTTTACTTTAAGCTTTTAATTAAGTTTCCTTGACTTTCACTTCAGCTACATAAAAAACAATATAAATTAAATTGTTACAAATATGAAGCATTCATTTTTCAAATACACTAACAACCTAAAAATAATTCTTATTTTACCATGTTTAAATTAATCACAAAATTAAGATAATTTGCAAGAAAAGAAAGTATTTTTACAGCAGATATATTCCAAACGTTCAAATAATTATTCTCACAAATTTATAAACATTCCAGTGAATGGAATTTTTTTTAAAAATTTCACTCAATCATTTGTTTACATATATTAAGGCCAGACTGACCGATTTATTAAAGTCGTATATCGAAGCGACACGGAGGCTATTGGCAACGGAGATTGTAATTGTGAATCCCGATCGACACCACCTGAATTAGAACTCCCAGTGGCGTAACATACACCCTTGAAACCCCTTGCATCGGGGGGGGGGGATTCAGGTTTCTAGGGAGCCCAAAGTCTCACAGTTTCCAAGTACGTACCCTTTGTAGGATCCGGCTTGGGACCCTAAACCTGACTTTTCACGGGCCCTAATATTTTCCGTTACGCCACTGAGCATCCTACTCTCCAAACTTTCACACTACGGCAAAGTGAGGACTTTGGGCCAAAACAGATTTAACAAGCATCAACGCCTTTACACAGCAGGTCTTGAGTAACACCAAGATTCGAACTCACGATCTTGTAGAATAAAGACGATCATGACCACTTTGCTACAACATCCGCTACATTAACGTCAGATGTTATATGTGATGTACACAGTAATTTAAGCCAAAGATCAGGTGACAAAGATAAGACTAAACTAATACTTCACTTTTGACAGGAAACAAGCAAGAACGTGAAGCAAACAAAAAAAAGTTTGCGAGCAAGAACGTGACAATTTAGTGATGAAGTAGTCATCAATATTCAACAAGAAAATATTTATTGTTTGATTTAAACTAAATATTGTTTGTGTCTATATGATTATATTTATACACAAGGGTTATTGGTGACAGATCTTATAATTCTGAACCTAGTCAAAGTTAATTACAGTTATTATATCATATTTTCTTACCATTCATACTCCAAAGATTTTGAGGTTTACCACCATTTTACGTCCAGCAACTTCAAATATTTGTAGAATCAAGACACGAATTTTCAATTTAAGCATCATTAGGTATACAAAACTAACGAACTTAATCACTTATCCAGGGCTCAGCAGAACTTTTGAGAGAGAAGCCAAGTTATCACTGAAACAAGATAACGAAGGTAAAAGAGAGTAATTTGCATGCATACGCGTGTGCACCCAGGTGGGGATACTCCCTCCCCGCTCCAGTAGCGGTAGCAATCAAGACAGTCATGCTGGAAGATATATTTTTTTAAAATATTATTTAAATAAATTTGTACACACTGTAATATTTTCAATTCTTTTAAAAACTAAGAGCCATGGAAGATATTTTTATTTCTGAGGCTCAATTCAAGAGCAACCAATGCCAAAATATAGTTCCGAGAATTACTTTCAAACTTCGTGAAAAATTTCCGTTCTGGATGTATTTGATTCTGAAATTTCATGTTTACTTTTTATAATTAAAATTGACTTTGTTTAAGGTATAAAAAGTGGGGAGTTTATAAACCGAATGCGAAAAGAGGAAATTGAGAAAAAGTTTTTTTAAAAGACAAAAAAGCAGAAGTCTGAAGAACTTAAGCATCTATGCAAAGAAATGCTAATCTCTGTATTGGGTGCTGAGGTTTTGATTTCTTAGTACAATGGCTCCATTCTTTCTTGATTTAAAATTGTTAAAAATTCGCAAAACAAATAGAATGATAAGTGATATTTGATCTTAAAGATTCTAGGCAGCTATGTGTCAAGGTTAGTCACGGTTACCCTTTATAAATACAGCTACCAGAGCGTGCTTTTTTGTTTAAAATATTACTTATTCATTTTAAATGAATTTATATATTAGTATATGATTTGCAGGCAAAAGATGTTAAAATTCACTTTTTTAAAAAACAAATCTAATTTATAATATTCATATTTTGTTAATTATATATTATCTATATGGATAAAATAGTGATTATTTTATTATTGCGGAATATAACGGTCTTTCTTCAACTTTTGTAACGCTGTCGTCTTTCGTCACTTGGCTATAGTGTAAAATTACGAGGTCTGTTGCCAATAGCAACAGACCTCGTGTTGCTTTATAGTGCGAAGTTAATATAAACTCACTGAACTTTTAGTACACTGTCATTTTTACGAGTTTAAAAATATCTCAGAATTTAAACGATGTGTATTTACTGAAATCACATTTCATAAATCTCATTCTGTCAACCAAAGAAATGTTCCCTGGACTATGATGGAAAAATAAATTCCATTTCCAATGATTACGTCCATCGTTAATACATAAAATCATTAAAAGTTGTTTCTTTAAAGTCTTTTCCTTAATAAATAGCCCATATAAAAAAAAGGGCAGAAAACTTCTTAACTTAATATTTCTCTAGACTTTTCCCGTTTCTCTAAATATAGCAAAACATCACATTAGTAAGAGAAATGAGTTGGATTACAAACAGCATGGTGTATCCTAACATCACCGGAAAACGCGCAAAAAAAGGAATCCTCTTCCCTAATGATATTTAGGTGGGCATTTTTTTTTTTAGACGAAATATCGAATTTTTGTTTCTGAATCCGGTTTCACCCACACTCGTGCTTGTTTGTTTGTTTCCTGTCTTTTATTCGCTTCCGAAGTGTGGTTCCAGCGGAAGTTCGCCTTGTTTCGTTTTCTGTTCAGGCTACAAAGTTGTACCGCGATTTTTTGTTTCTCTCTTGGGGCGAGGTTAATGTTGTCGAACGTTTCGCCACCTCCTGCCCCTTCAGCTTTGAAGATTTTCGACAAACCGTGAACAGTTATTGCGTCTGGAGAGCCGTTGACCACCCACTTCGATGGGTGATGCTAGTAATTAAGTTGTCTGAATCACTGGAGCTTCTAGTCGCAAGGTCAAGATATAGCATCGCACGCAGAAGTATAGCCGCGCAATTATTTTGGAGTACTCAGAGTTATGTGATATTTATTACGATTAGGCGTAATATATAAATATACTATATAACTGAATTTTTCAATTTTATTTTATTTCATTAACGCTGCACTTTAAAGCTACAGGAAGGATATTGGCTACGGAATTCATAACTCTGAACCTTGGTTAAGTAATCATATGAATTGGGATCCAACTTTGCAATCACGCTACAAATTACGCGCAAGGATGGCTCACGAGCCTTTCAAGCTTCACAATCACAGCAGAAAAGAAAGACTTTAAAATTGCAGGAAGTCATTTTCGGAAACAGGAACAAACTCTTCTTCAATAATGTCATTGCAATAGTTATTAGCTAATCAATTTACTTAAATTAACTAGGCGTTAAAAGCAATACAATATGCTGTTTGCCGCCCATCCGGTGTAATGGTTAGTGACGCTGACTGCGGTACCGTAGGTGTCCTGGGTTCGAATCTCGGAGAAGGCACGGCTGTTTATGTTGTAATCCTTCCTTCTTTTCCTTTGTGATATAAGCCCCGTGTGATACATTGTGTGGTGCATGAGGTTTATAAATGTTCTCAATAATAAAAAAATGCTATTCATGACATACACACACAGCTTAAGCTCCACTAGCTTAGATAGGTGTGTATTATGTTAATAAGGCAATACTTTAGGATATTTGTGTGTGTATATTTATAATATTAATAAATAAAGTCACATTTAATCTTTTAACGTTTTGTAGGTGAGCAATCTTGTATTTTGTTCTGTGTTATTGTATATGCATCCATTCTTGTTTCTCTTTTGATTCCCATTTCTGCCTGTATCCCTCTACTTGAAACTTCCTACCACTATGGATTGAGTATTGACTTACGTTTGTAAGCCTTGTGTTATACTTGTCGCCACACAAGAAGTCTATTTAGAGTCTCAAAAAGGATCCTTTAGTTGCTTATGCCTCTAAATATTCTCTTGGTGTTTATTTTTAAAAACGCTTATATTTATCATATACAATTCATTCTTAAGTTCTATTATAGGAATCCATCTCAGAGTGCCAATCTAGAGGGGGTGTAATATTAAAATAAGGCCCAAATTTTTAAAAAAATTACAATGAATAATTAGCAACATTTCTTTATAGACGAGTCAAACAAACTTATTGAGAAGACAGTATTTGACAGACGTATATAAAAAAAAGCTGGCGCGGCCGGTTTTTATGTTCAATAAATAGAAAAATAAAAGTTTCTGTTAAATGAAATGTAAACTAGATGGTGCAGCATCCACGTTTAACAAAACTCTCGTTTCAAAATGGCTTCACCGCAAGAACAAACACAAGTTATAGAATGGTTTACCGAATTTAAATCTGCAACAGCATAAATGGAGCACCACCAGCACACTAGAGTTGGAAAAGCGAAAAAAATTCTTGGGTGATGGATAGAAAGAGGAAGTTCAAAGTCGTGGCCACCTAGATCTCTAGGCATAACACCTTTCAACTTCTTCTAGCAAGGTTATGTAAAAAAAACATTGTTTTTTTTTTTTACCAATCTTCAATTAGTGACACTGATAAAACGAAAAGTCAATTTCAATGACCATTCAGATTGTTTTTCCAGCAATGCTTCATAGAATGTGGCTAGAAATTTCTAATAGACCCGAAATGTTGTACGCAACTAATGATGCGCAAAGAGCCTTGTAAAAAAATTGATGTTTTCTCTACGGAACCAAAAAATCTGCAAGTAAATATATATATATATATTTACTTGCAGATTTTTTGGTTATATTCTTATGATTTACTTGTAGATTTTTGTTAATTATGGTTATATTCATTATTAACCTCTCTTGCAAATATTTTTGTTTATACATATTTATATTTGTCTATTTCTTACGGATTCCTATAGTAATTTAATATTGCAATTTCTATTCTATTGCTGTTATATTTACCCACGTGGGTTTTAGGCTTTTGCCTTAGTTTATATTGGAAGCTATTGTGTCGAAAAAATTTCTGCTGCAGGAGAAGGTTGAGATCTCACAACATTGTTTAATCCTGTTTCACTGTCCTAAACCAGTGACAGCTCGAGAAATCATAATAGTTCTCCCCTCTAGCTACATTTCTCTTTTTTGGTTTGTCATGGTTCCATGTTCTTGGTTCTTCCGGTCTGATCTTGAGATTCTTGGGATTTGTTAGTCTTCTTTTTAATTATTTACTGCTATATATATATATATATATTCAGTATTTTGTAATTAGTATTTGAATGAGTAATACTTTTCGAACACACACACACACACCCGGTATATTTTAAAATTTTGTTAATTGATCATTTCTTTAGATATATTTGAACGAAGAAAAAATGGCGTTTGCGTATTAATTTAAACAAATTGCAGCTAAAACAAATTAAATGTTTATCAAACGATTGCAAAAATATTTTTAAAAGTCGATTAAAAGAACATATTAGTGTTTCGATCATGCGTTGCAAGATTTGAAGAATAAAGAATTTAAAACATTAAATAAGTTTTAAAAGTAAAGGAATTTGAAATGTTAAATTGTTCTGCATTTTAATTAATGCATGTTTAACATTTTACACCACTTTCAGTTGTCACGATAAACGGATAACAAAATTTTAATTAATTAAGCAAAAGGTAACTTAAAAATTTTCTTAAACGTTCTTCAAGTTCAGTCTTAATTTATTTTATACGTAAAGAGAAATAGTAAATTAACTTGAGGACAAATTTTTTGTTGAATTCCTACAAATGACTCTAATGGAGGATAACATCAGAAAATCATTTAAGGGGGCATAGTACCTTGCGAGAAAAAAAATTGTTCGTTACCATATACATGTTACGATTCATCATAAGTTAACAAATTTTGCTTATTTTGATCTGAATTTTTTATATTATCTATAACAATGTATAAACTTTAAGAAAACTAGACAAATTTTGTTTTTAAATAAATACAATATTTTTAAAGAGATGATAAATATGTATACCAAATTTTAAAAAAAAAAAAATTACTTACCTCATGTTCCCGCAAGATAATTTTTAAATTATACACTTTAGAATCTCAATTATTGCATTAAACTGTAGCTAAATGTAACCTTCATTCTGTATACCACTGAATTGAAGGATATCTTATATTTAAATATTTTTTAAAATTAAAAAATGTGTAAAAAATAATTTTTTTTTAAATTTCAATTTTTATACCGTTGCAAATAAAAATGTATTGATCCATTTTCCATAATAGTGGCATACAGAATAAAGATCTATGACTAGAATATGCATGCCAATTTTTGTAGTTCTAGATTAAAAACTTTTTTTACAATCTTGCGGGAAATGTGTAAAAAACTGAAACTGAGAAAATCAAGTTTAAAGATTGACTTTTCAATAATTCGAATAAAACTTTATACATAATACCTAAAATGATCCTGCTTCATATGTAGGACCTTCTAGTTCTGCAAAATGCTCATTTGTGGCTTTTCTTCTCATTCTGCTAGCCCTACGGGCCTCTAACGTATATGATTTTGATTTAATTTCCGCATTTCTTATGCGTGCATAATTGGCCCGAAAGGCAGAAGTAACAGCAAAATGCCCTATGTTAAAGCCAAGAGCTTTCATTATTTTTATACGCCCCGTCATTCCCTCGTTAAACATTACTATTGCCTCATTTACAGCTATGTCAACAATATTTTTAGACGATCCAGAAGTTTTGGGGCAATACTTCCAAATAGTCGAGTTGAAGGACTCATTAGCATTTTGCGTTTTACCTCCCAGACATTTTTTGAGCAATTTTGGTGCAGATAGTTCTGCTATTATAGGCTTTATTTTATCCATTATGGCAATTGGCACAGTATTTTTATGCTTAAATAAAGAAACACTGTTTGTAGCAACTGCCTTTTGATATTTGCACCACGAAGTATCACCGACTGGGCAGAAGTGATGCATAGGTTCATCATCAGTGGACCTATAATGACAATAAATTGCCCATATAGCCTGACGCATATCTTCAGCAGAGCTGCGATTCTGTCTAATAGCATTGCCATAATAGGTGGTAATTGTGTCAATTAACTTATCAGTCAGTCGATTTTTACCGCTGATACTCTTACCATCTGATAATTTTTGACCACGACTCATTGTTTTTAATTTTCGCAGCCTAGCACCCATACGCTTTTGTACGTGACCCACACATTCAACTTTTTCGACAGTATATGGTACTGTCCTTTCAAGCACTGGGAAGGTTTTTGTATCCCCATCACCGATATACTTGATATATTTGGCATTTCGTTGTGGAACTGATCGTTGAAAGATCTGTTTCATCCCGTCTACTTCCATTTTACTGGAAGAACCAATATGGTTCTTTATACAGTGTGGTTGATGTTTTAGTTTCCACTCCTCATATGAACGTCCAGATTTTGGACCTCGCCATTTTTCACATCCTTTACAATATGAAGAAAGAGTGGCAACATCAAGCACTTTTCCAGTAATATCTCCAATGACACTACACACACCAATACGTGAAGTGTGTCCGCGTGTTTTCCACGTACCATCACCACTGACGCAGATTTCGTTGCTTCCAGAAGCTAATATTTCTTCTTTCGCAGCATTCTTCATGGAGTCGTCTGCTACTTCACAACTGGCCAAATTAATTTTCCGCAGGATCTTTTCATATGCCTTTTGTGACACTGGTGGCGGCAAATCCATTGCTGTGCAAAAATGTTTTATACCACAAAAACCTTGCCCTACTGTGCGCATAGCATAGGTTATTCGTGTATTTACTTCATAGTCCTTACCTGAAGCAATAACTGGTGAACTTTTGAAAGTGGACAGTGTACTGCATGAGTGGCATTCAACATAAAATTCAGATACCAATCCATACAAAATCTTTTCTTTTAGAACTGCTTTAGTATTGCAGTTAGGACATGTTACATATTGGGATAGTTCAGATAATAAAATATCAATGTTTATCAATCTATATCCATTAGATTGATTGAAATTTCTTACTTCCTTATCAAGATCACTTTCTTTGCACAGTTTCTTAGCTGAAGCAGATATGCAATCAACATCAAGCTTATCTGATACTTTGCGAGTGTACTGGTTATTATGAAAACGTTTTCACTTACGGCGATAGTCACTGCCTTTACGTTGTGCTTTGCTAGACATTTTTTTGCAAATTAATATGAGGCAAAAAAACTAAAATGAACAAAAATTTTAAAAACTTATCTAAGAATTGCGAAATAGAACTCTAAAGCAGACGTTAACAGTATGAAATACAAATGTAAACAAACATTTGTTCGAACTAGGGCTGTGTTGAGTTGCAAGCTTCCTTCTCTAATTAAAAATAGATCAAATTAAGAATTAGAAACAACTGGGGAGAAAATAATTTCAATAACGCCATCCGTTTGAAAACCGAAACTTACGAATACGGTTAATTTACATTCAGTTTAAATGGACAATCTGCTGGTGACGTTTGACGTTTTTCATTGCTATTGCCGTAATTTTCGTCCGATTTTGATGCGGTTTGTTTTAAAATGCTCCTAATAGTCTGTATTAATTTTTAAAAATATTTTTGAAAAACCGATTTTTTGAAGGTGTAAAGGTACTATGCCCCCTTAATCCTTTTCAATTAACAAAATTAAAAGTAAACATAAAAAGTAACAAACACTTTATTGAATACATTAAACTAAAACAACGTATGAGAATGAGAGATTAGATTTTAAACGAATAAAAAACTTCAAATAATAAATAAGCAAACTAATGCATTACTTTTTAGTATTTCGTACTACTAGGTTTTAAATTAAAAAATTGTTTAGCTATAAGAATTTTTAAAAGGCAACAGAAAAATGTTGTAACATATAGGAAGCTAAGCCCTTCATCAGTCATACATGTGAGACAAAAATGTTTTGGACATTATTTTTTTCTTTAAAAAAAGATTTTTAAACTACTCTTTTAAACGTATAAAATAGTACTTCAAATATCTTAAAACGTCTGACAACTACACAGAAATCATCTGAACAAAAGAAAAGAATTGTGAGATATATATATTCGAAAAGTGATACATTGAAGTTCTATATAAAGAGAAACCTGTCTAAAAGATTGACGAATTGGACTGTCTCGGGAAGAAAAAAACTGAAAAGAACACACAATAACGCAGAGCAGTAGCTAAAGAAAACGATCTCCGGGAAATAAACTCAACCCCTTTCTCAAACTCCACCCCTCTCCCTAAAGCAGTCCTACTCTAGTACGCGACAAAAGCAATTTCCAAAATAGACATTGCTAGTACTAGAGATGAAAAGAAACTTCAAAATGAAAACCCCCTTTTCCCTGCAAAGTACGTATGTTGCTTTCATCATATAAAAACTTAGAATAACTCATAGAAGGCTTTGGTAAAATAAGAGCTAGAAGGGATAGAGAGGGAAAGAGTTTAAATAATATGGAACAAAAGGGAGAAAAAAATTTGGAGAGGGAAGAAATTTTAGAAAGCAATACAACACGATAGGGGAAGACATAAAAAACTGGGGTGGGTAAAGAGGAAAAAAAGTATTCCATATTAGAATATATATACAGAAAAAGGAAAGGCGTAGAGATAACGCCGGGCATCAGAAGGGGTGGGATGGAATATTCTTTATTTGGGGAAAACGAAACATGTGAAGATTTTTTTAACGTCAAACTGTGGAGGGGTTCGTATTGCAAAGGTACCATTCTAGATTGTGTTGCAATATTTAAGGGAACATTTCACTGGGAATTTTTTTCTTTTTCTCCTTCCAAAGAATCATTACGTTTTAAAATGGACCAGATTTCCAGGAGATTTAAAGAGTGGGGAGTTGCATTGGCGGAGAAGTGTGTTTTCCCTTCAATGTTTGTGCAGGAAACGAAATTGAATCTCGAATCGAAACTACTTTTTTTCTCGTTGGCAATTAAATTACATTCTGGAAAACCGGTTTTTTCGCCAAAGGAATAGCCTCCTGGTGCAGTGAATTGCGTTACAGATGGTTAGAATGGCTAGAATTCGTTTTTTGTTGCCTCCCCCCCCCACTCTTTTAAACTCACTTTCAAACTTACAAGGGGAAAAATATCAACGTTTTAACTAAAAGAAAAGAAAAATGAGAAACAATGAGAACGTACTTAAATGTCAAACAAACAAAGAAAAAGCCCTAACCTTAACAGCTGGAAGGAGAAAATTCTCTGACAAGTCATTTATCTCTATAGGAAGTTAAACCTACAGTCATCATTGCATTTCTTGTTGGAAAAAAATTTCGAATAACAAAGAAGTTTAGAAAGTCATTGTTAAATCTGTTGGTGAAAAGAATTTTTCTTTCTCTCCTCTTCAAGCTAAGCATGTAAATCACCATTTCTCTTTTTCTTACTTTTTTAGTTCATTCTTCAATAAATATCGTCAATACCACGTATAACTCTTGAAGGTCACTGTTAAGTTCATAATGTAATGCTACTGCCCACTGATTGGTTCTTCAGTTTCTTTTATCGATATATAAGTTATATTTATCGATATGCATTTAAAAGTTAGATCTTCTTGTCTATAAGAATTGTACTTGGTTATCAACAACAAAAATATTGATCAGTTTATATAATTTCAATCAAAATATTTGTCAAATGAGACTCAAATTAAACTGCAAGAGATGAATGAAGCACAAAACTTTAAAAAAGAACCTGATAACGAATATTGCTCAGACTGAAAATCAGGAATTCTTAAAGTTTTATGCATATTGATTTTTTTTTTTTACCATCATGAGAATCTGATTGCAACGCAGTGGCGCACCAGGGGGGGGGGAGGGTTCTAGGGTTTCGGACCCGCTCCCAAAGCCCTTAAGTTTTTTTCGATTGATAATAATCATATATATATTTGTAACGTAAAATTTAATTAAGTACTTGTAATTAACAATTAATTTTATTAGCTAATGCTAATTATTAATTCAATAATTTATTTTTTACTGTTTTTTGTTAACAAAATCGACAAAATTGGAAGAATTAATTGGTTTTGTCTTGAAGTATGAAACGAGTTGGGGGACTTTCGACCCTGGACCCTGCTACCAAATACCCTCCAAGTACGCACGGAGTACGTGCTTGTTAAATCAGTGGGCGGTCGCAACAGAAAGAGAGGGTGTAGGGGTTGGAGAATGTTTCTCTCCCCTCCAGTTACATGCCTAAATTGTGGAGGTGGAGATAGGTGGTGTCGCCATCTATCGTGTAGAAGTCTAACCTGCCTCAGACCTTGTCAAACTTTCATTCCTTCCCTTCGGGAAGGACACGACAACAACAGTAGCCCAAAACAAGCAAATGGGCATGACTCACAATCTCAAAAATCGGCTCAACCGACTGCCGCTTTTTGACTTAAAAAGTAATGATGGTGTATGGTGATAGACCTATGCATGGACGACGGTCATCACATAATAATAGTCTTGCGAATGTTGCCAGTGGGCATATAGTCCGAAATTCCCAGTTTTTCCGAGAATACAATTAGGAGTACCAAGTGACCGTTAAAATTAGTCGAATTATGATCTTATAAAGACTCAGTCGATGACGAGACGAGGCCCTCGCTGAGGCCTAGGCCATGAGCCCATGCCTTAAGACGTGCCTGAATAAGATACAATTCTTCATTAAAAATTAAAACAATAATTATTCTAATCCCTAACTCACCGAATTAATCTAATTAGTGAATGAAACATCCAATAGGATCCCAACTGAACCATCAACAACAAATTAGACAATTTAAGATAAAATTTTTTAATTATATGGAACAGCTGTATCACAACGAGAAGTCTTTCTTGGTCATTCAAACTAACATTTCAAGTCCTTGTTGGTGAGTGAGAATCTCGTGGTTAATAGTAATGACTCTTCCACGTTATATATATAGATTTGAGAGAGTGTCTGATTTGAATTACCCATGTTTTTTGATGGATTGTGAGATTTGTTCTTTAAACAACGTCACATTTGAAAATCTCGTAAGTTTAAATCTCTATCAGTCGGCTCGGTGTCTTAGAGGTAGCGAGCCCGCTTCGTTAGCCCAAGATTGCATTTTCGATCCCTGCTGGAGTCGATAGATTTTCTGCATGCGAGAATCGTAGGCACGCATGCCATGTGATTATGACATGCCAGCTAGGTGGCGTGGTGCCTCCCTCTGGAGAGGAAACTAGGACTCAAAATTACCTGCGGTGATTGGTATCCGCATATATGTTGCCGCACTAAAAAGAGATTCTAGCTTCCAGGGAATGTACTAGGTTTGCAATGGTAAAACACCAATCCGCAGCCCATTAGAAATAAAAAAATATATGATTATGTGACATATAAAAGATTCCTTTGATTATCAATTCGGCTCTGGTACTTTCGGCAAAATTAAATCACGGTAAAAAGTTAGCATTCGACAAGAGCCGGAGTTAAAATTAATTCAAGAGTCGAAATTTAGTGGTGAAGTCTGACTCACTAGATGGCACGACCATGATAGTGCTTTTACATTGAGGGACTTGCCGTGTCTGCAAAGGCTAAATTGCCAACATGCAAACCATTGCAAAAAAAAAAAACTTCTGTCAAGTATTGAGGACACTATCTGAGCTTGAATCCCATTCTCCAAGCTTCCACACCACGCAATTGTGAGGATTTTGTACCGAGATAGATTTAATGTGCATCAGTCCTATAAGATACCGAGATTTCAGTGGTACCAGGACGCGAATTTACGACTTGAAGGCCACGAGTTCGTGATCGTGACCATTTGGCTACCGTGAACACAATAGATTATTAAGGTCGCATTTCGAAGATTATTGTCAACGGACTTCATAAATGTGAGCCTCCATCACCTGAGCTGTAACCCCATTTTTTTACTTCAAAATAACGCCGGACTTTTAGCCTCGGCAGATTTAATGTGCATCAGAATTGTGTTGGATTGAACAGCACAGAATACTTAAATTTTTAAAATCGTATAAGAATTATATCTAAGTGAACGGAAAAATAATGTGATTAAAAATGTCAATCTACTTATGGGGCTATTCAGCAAAAATCCACAAGGTAAGAATATTTCCACAATTGCATCACACCGAAGAAAAAAATGGGTAACAAGTTTTCTCATTAAAATAAACTCAACATTTTTAAATAAAAGTAAATACTAATTAGCGTTCTACGAATATTTAAAAAATCTATGCTTTAGTTCGAAATACGTAGTTTTGGTCCAAGTGATCACATTATTTTTATTTGATATAAAAAAACGGAGATAGTAAAAATTGGCTCAGGAAAGAAGGGAAATTAACTGATTTTATGTTAATAAATTAAGAGTAAATATTATAAATCGCAATACTTGTATCCAAAAATATTAATACATTTTAACAGCCCTTTTAAACAGCAATCGAACATTTTGTTAAAAGCAAATATAGTTATTTACTATTTTTCTAATTAAACATTTATCACGCATTAAAAGAGTTACGTACCAGACGTCTGCAAGCATTTAAAGTCAGATTCTATTTCAGTCTCTGGAGATATCATTGATCGCTAGCACCTATACATGATTTATTTCACGAAAGGGTTCAACGGAATTATAATAGGAACAAGTATTAATTAAAAGTGATTAATATAAACAGTTGCTTTAGATACAACATTAATCGAACAGGGGATACATTAGCAGTCTGTTTATTAATAGAGTATTAATTATGATAGAAAATATTTGTTCGAGAATAATTTATTCCAACAATTTTAAATAAAATACTACGCAGTTTTGCATATTCCGGCGAGTGAGTGTTTATTAACGTCACACTATAAAACAACACGAGGGCTATTGGCAACGGACCACGTAATACTGAACCACAATGAAGTGACGAGAATGAGACCTGAGCTGGCATCCCACTCTTCTCACGTCTCCACCACGTGAATGTGAGGGCTTTGAGCCAAGACAGATTTAACGTGTATCAACTTTTCTATACGGGGGTTCTTCAGTGGAACATGCCAGCCGGAAGTCCTTCCCTATCACCACTATGGTACCGCAGCCACGTCATTCTAGATATATAGAATAGCTATTGTTCTCGAGCATCGGTCAACTGACGAGGGTGATGCTTGAGCTTGATGCCACAAACTTGATGCTTGATTTCGAGCTCACAAACACTACAGAATCATCAATCAAGTTAATCATTAAAGTTCTAATACATGTTCGTGTCTTCTTTATCGAGAATATTTATTCTTCAGGAGTGGGTTTCTCAATGGAACTTGAACAAAATAGAAATATTTTTAAATGAGGTCGCTATGCAACTACCTAGAAAAACTCGTTACTATCTTCAAGTAGCAATAGTGCACACAAAATTTTTTCAAGGGGGTAGTTCATGGTTGAAAGTCCCCCAACTCGTATCATACCTCAAGGCAACACCAATTGATTCTTCTGGTTTTGTCGATTTTGTTAACAAAAAACAATAAAAAATAAATTATTGAATTAATAATTAACATTAATTAATAAAATAAATTGTTAATTACGAGTACTTTATTAAATTTTACGTTATATATATATATATATATATATATATATATATTGCCTTAATTTACACTGGAAGCTATTATGTAGAAACAATTTCTGCTGCAGGAGAAGGTTGAGATCTCACAACAATGTTTAATCCTGTTTCACTGTCCTAAACCAGTGACAGCTCGAGAAATCATAATAGTTTTCCCCTCTAGATACATTTCTTTTTGGTTTGTCATGGTTCCATGTTCTTGGTTCTTCCGGTCTGATCTTAGGATGCTTGGGATTTATTAGTCTTCTTTTGAATTATTTACTGCTATATATATATATTATATATATTATATATATAGGATTATCATCAATCGAAAAAACTCAAGGGCTTTGGGGGTGTCCGGAACCCCAGGACACTTCCCTTGAGTGCCACTGTCAAGTAGGGTAATTCAGAATCTTTTCCCAAGTCAAACTTTGTACTAGATTGGTGACAACTTCACTGTGTCCACTTATTCCTCTAATAACATTTATTGACAATTCTTGGTGCAATCAGGTAATTTCCTTTTTCGCTATTCTCGCCAGTGGCGCATACAAGGGGGAGTTCCCAGGTCCAGACACCCCTACATATCCCTTGATTTTATTTTCGATTGATTATAATCCAACGCATATAGTACGCAAAATTTACTTAAGTATGTGATAAATAATTTATTTTATTAATTAATGCTAATTATTTATTCAATAATTAATTCTTTTACTGCTTTGTACACGAAAATCGTCAGAATCAAAAGAATATATTGGGCGGCGTATTAGAGCATGATAGAAGAATGGTTGACTTTCTACCCTGGATACCCCCCCACCCCTCAAAACATTCCTGTGTGCGCCACTGGTTCTCTCATTTCTATTTCTCTCAGATCTGCTTAAATATTAAGGCCTCTTTGTATAAGTCAAAGTTCCTTCACAATCCGAAGTTTTCATATCAAACGAATTCACAAACAAGGGCCAGAGGTTGGGTTACGAAAAAACAAGCATAAGAACCTGCAACGCTCACATTCTTTATCTCATTAGAATTACATGAAGGCTATGGGCGACGGGTCTCTTTCTGTGCCAGAGTCAAGTGACTAGGGCTTGTAACTGGTATGCTATTTACCCAATTTCTACACTAAAGATGGAATTTTTAATGGAGCCGAAAAGAAATGAATTTGAAGGACGTGTATAATTTAATGAAAAACTAGTACATTTTGGAAATCCTTTATCACTAATGTAATAAATGAAACTGCTGACTACATTTCTGATAGATCCTCATAGCAGGGATGAACCAATTCTAAGAAGTGAAATGTACAAGTTCTGTTAAAAAAAGTATCCAACTTCTGGCCAGAAAAAGTATATCAGATACTTTACGAAATAAGGATCCTAATCAAACACAAAGTAAGCCCCTTGCGCTTTCACACATTTAGCCTCAAATTTCCTCCACTGCCGAAAGCACTTCTGGAAGGCTTCTTTTGGAATGGTGTTGAGCTTCCATTGTCGCGCGTTCTGCCTTATCTCATCTCTACTCACTCCGAAGACGGGATCCTTTCAATGGCATTTTTATTTACAATTATCCCATAATAGCCAAAAAATCTTGGAAAAATATTGTTACAATTTTCCTCATCTTATTAGTGTGAATTCGGATTTTCAGCATTAACAAATATCAAAATGAAAAAATATCGAGACTTTTAAAAGTAGATGACGAAATAAGAGTGGCATCATCATTTTTATGACCAAATATAAACGAAATTATCAAAAATCATCAAGCTCAAATCTCGCATTAAATGTATTCGTAATTAATTACTCATTAAAACATGTGTTGTCTTTGTCGTACATATTTTATTTAACATTGAAAATTATTATCGTAATCTCTTTTACAAGTGTGTTAGAGATAAATAAAATTCTTTTAAACTTGATTTACTGTTAGTGTGCCACAAATTTTCAAATTGTTAAAAGTGTACCGCAACAATAAAAAGGTTGAAAATCACTGTTCTATGGCAACGTGATGCAAACGTGAAGAATTGACACTCCGGCAGATTCAATGTGCATCAGCCTAACTACACTGCGAATCTTTAGTGGCATCCAAATTCGAGCGAGTGAAAGGAAATTACCGATGCACTGAGAAGTAACACGGGGGATAATGGCGACGGACCTCGTAATTTTGAGCCTTGGTCAAGTGCTGAGGATGAAACCTTATAGATGGCACCCCTTCACCTAAATTCTACATCACACCAAAGGGAGGACGTTTGATTCTCGACATATCTTACGTGCATCAGACCATCTGCATGGCGGGTCTTCAGTGGCACTGGGAAGGAACCCATGGCAACTGGCCACGAGTCTGTGACAATGTCCACTACGCTACTAGGGCCACATTAGAATTCTAATACACGATACGATTGCATAGACATTGACAAAGAGCTCGCAACCACGGCCACACAGCTACTTCAGTCGCGACACTCATCCCAAGGTCAACAGCCTACTCCCAGGGACGTCTTAAGGGTTGGGTCCACTGGGCCCGAGCACAGAGCCTCGGTCACAATGGTGGTCTCATCTCGCGTTCTCGATTCAGCCTTAATAAGGTCAGGATTCGAATAATATAAACAGTCAAATGCTATTTTCGGTAGCATTCTCCGATAACTAGAAATTTCGGACGATATGTCAACTGGCTACATGGGATGACCATCGTCCATGTATAGGCATAGGCCTGCCATCATGCACCATCATTACTCATTCAGCTAAAAGATGGCAGTCGGTCGAACCGGTTTGTGTAATTGTAAGCCATGCACATTTATTCAATTAGGGTTATTAATTGTACGAGTATTTGACAACGTATGCTATGCACTGACTACTCTTTAGGGTGAAAGTGGGGTCTACGATTGTGTAGAGGCCCAGGCCCCAAAAAAGTCTTAAGGCGTCCCAGTCTACTTCTCAACAATTTCAAAAAATAAATAAAAGTTCAATAAAAAGAAAGAAAATACAGATAAACTGAATATCAAAATATTACGAAATTTCGTTGTTCAAAACATTTTGCAATGAACCTATTAAAAAAACAGGCGTTTAAAGTTCTCGTTGATGTCCAAAAATAACTCCAATTACACTTTTTTTTAGTTTTTATTCTCACTTTTCTCAAAACAGTAGTAAAGTAAGACTTAACACACACCCCAAAAGGGATACGCTATAAATTACCCCATTAAAGAGGTAACATAATACCCCAGTCACAGAAATGGAGGTTAAGAAAGACTAAGAGGGAAAAATAAATAAACAAAAAATGGGAAAAAAGTTACATCGTCGTAACTTCTACGGAATAAGACCAGAGCAAGGGAAAGTAAGAGAAAGATTGCAATTCGGTTTTCCTTTTTATTTTTATTATCAACTTTTTCTTTTTTTCCCGCCCTCCCTGCTATCCTGACGAAGTCTGGTTGCCCAGAGAGAAAGGGGGAAAAGAGCGAACGGCGTACGCCAGTGAAAACAGATGAAGAGATGTCAGCCCGAAGCAATAGAGGTCGCTAGTAGCGTCGGTGAGCTTCGATATTCTGAAACAAAAACCCATCGTCTCTCAACAAGAGTAGAGGAAATAGCCTAGGGCAAAACCCATCTACTTCTCTGTTCGATACAGAGTCAGATATGCGTTTATGCATTAAATTTCATGGATGCATAAAAATTACGAGTTTTATACGAGAGGAGGACGCTGAAAGGTTTGGAGGGAACAGAAAAGTGGTTTATTATAATGTAGAGATTGGTTAATTTAATGAGGATAAAATAATTTGTTTTAACGTTTCATTTTCTTTGCTTATTCTGTTTTGGAATTATACAGTCTATGATTTATTTGATGTATGACTTTACACTGTATTAAGGGTTACATTTGTCTTAGTTTAAGTAAAAATGGCAATTCAAAGAGAATATCTATCTTTATCTAATCGCTAAAATTTGTTATGTTTAACTAATATGATACGAAATAATGAAAATTGACTCAAATTCTTAATTTTCAATTTATTAAATTTTACTCAATAAAACTTGCCATGTTTTTTTTTAAACTTAAAATGCGAACTAATAAATGAGAAAAAAGTAGACATCCAAGTCTGTCTACGATAACTTCAAATGACCGAGTGCCATGTCGCTCTACACAGCAACACGATGGCTATTGGCAACGAACTTCTTAATTTTGAGCCATGGTCAAGTGAAGAGGAAGACATCTGATCTGGCTTCCCCTCTCTAAACTTACCACAATACACCAGCGATAGAACCAGGGGACGTCTTAAGGCATGGGCCCAGGGCCTCACCTTCGGTGCTGGCCTCGTTTCGTTCTTGTGATTCTGTCTTAATAACATCATGATCTGGATAATTTTAATGAGGTCAAATATTGTTCCCGTGAAAATTCTCTGAAAAACAGGGATTTTCAAACAGCATATCAACTAGCAAAAGTGTTAAGACTATATTACTATGTAATGGACATTCCTCATGTCTAGCCTAATACTACTTGTATAAACAATCATTCAACTCATTTAGTCGAAAAGTGGCCATCGGTCGAGCCGGTTTTTGAGATTGTGGGTTGTGCACATTTGTTTGTTTCAAATTACCGTTTGAACGAGTATTTGACAATGCATGATATATATTGTCTACTTTTAAAGATCTCAGGTAGGGCCTACTTTTTCATAGAGGCCAGGGCCTCAAAAAAATCTTAAGATTTTTCTGGGCCCAGGGCCTCAAAGAGTCTTAAGGCGTCCCTGGATAGAAATTTAGGTCACGACAGATTTAACGTGCATTGGCCTTATACGCCGGGTCTTTACTGGTATTAGGCATAGAACTTATGACATGCCAACTACAAGATCATGACCACAAGGCTACCGTGGTCACAACGTTAAATTCAAACCAAGAAACAGAATTTTGATTTAGCTCTATTTTTATATAGCAAGTCTATTTTTTTATTGCAAGGATTTGTTTTTATTTCAACGGTCGCAATGGTTATGTATACTTTAAAAAACCTTTTCTTGCAGTTTTTTTTTTTTTTACTAGTTTTTGTTCTAGACAAAAATATAGGATGCTTTCAGACGGAATAGACAGAAATATAGAATGAAACATGTTCTCTGAATAAAATTCATTTAAATTACAATGAAAAATATCTGTCTACACATATAGGATTTTTTTAATACTTCGGTACACATTAAAAATCTTCAACTGTGTAAAAATTTTAAGAAAACACCATGTTATATTTCTTATAACATTCCATAGTTGTAATCAGTGGCGCACACAAGGGGTGTGTCCTAGAGGTCCAGGCACCCCTCCCCAGAGCCCTTGAGGTTTTTTTTTATTGATGATAATTCTATATATATATATAAATAACGTAAAATTTAATTAAGTACATGTAATTAAAAATTTATTTTATTAATTAATGCTAATTATTAATTCAATAATTAATTTTTTGCTGTTTTTTGTTAACAAAATCAGAATAATCAATTGGTGTCTTGAGGTATGATACAAGTTGGGGCACTTCCGACCATGGACCTCCCCCCCCCCTCGAAAAATTTGTGTGTCTGCTACTGCTTGTAATATATTAAATTGCTCTGCTGTAGTACAGAGTTTCATTAATTGCATGTTTAAAACTTGAGAACTGTTAATAATATGTGAGAATTATCCTTCAAGAGTATGTATATTTTCACAATATTTTTGTGTATGGTTCAAAATTACGAGGCTCGTCGACAATAGCCGTTGTATTACTTTACAGTGCTGCGTTAATAAGCACTCACGCACTCGAAAGATTACTTGAACAGTCACGATACCTTTAAAAAGTAAATGAGTAAAATAATGGACTAAAAAATAAAGCGTATACAGTTGACTCTCGCTAATTCAACCCTTCGATAATACGAACCTCTCGCTGATTCGAAGTATATGCTCAGCCCCTAAAAAAACTCTTGAAATTTCGAACTAAAACAATACGTTTTGGTACTCTCAATATTTCGAAGTAAAATCTGTGGTCGGTCAGAATACAGCAAGCGATAATTCGAAGTGAACTAATAAAACTCACGACAATTCAAACATTCATTATTATGTAGGATCCTGTAGCAAACAGGTTGGAGCTTACGTGTTTTGTCTTTACTGTAACGTAGTCCTTTTAATGACAAACGTAGTTGTCTCTGATAACAGACGCTAAATTGTACTAAACAAATTACGCAACTTTTTCTTTCAAAATCATGTTGATGCGGACGTTTTTCAAGCTTCATTTATTCTAGAAACATCTATTGACAAAGTTAGATTGAATGCCATAAAACAAAAAAATAACAGAATTTTGCGTCAAAAAAAATTAATTATGTACAGTATGTATTCTTTTAATAGTTTTTTAAATATGTAAATGTATTCTTTTAATAAAGGATTTCACAATTTTTGTTTAATATTTATACTGTATAATATGTAATTTTTAAAAATACTTTAAAATAGTTTTATACATATGTACAATTGTTGTTGTTTTTATATAGGTTCAAATTTAAATGTTTTAGAAAAAATTTATCTTCGTGTATTTTCGGAGTTTTTTCCAACCTTCTTGATAATTCGAAGTTTTTCATTGGTCCCTTCAACTTCGAATTATCGAGAGTCAACTGTATTGTTTTATTAAAGAACAATTTTCATTTAGTATTAAAAAACATCCAAATGAAATGATCAAGAGAACAATCCAAATTTCCCACCTTCTACGACAGTGAAAGCAATGCTACGCAATGTTACACGTGAGTGGACATGCTGATGTGACAAAAGTTACTCACCAATCAAAGCAATGGCTGTTTTAAAAACCAACCAATGAAAGTGAAGATAAAATAAAAAAAGGGAAGAGCTTCCTTTCGAAAATTAATGATACACAGTTGAAAACAACGAAGTGAAACCCTAAGAGGGCGGAGTTCGTGTTACTGTACATTAAGGAAAAGGATAAGAGGAAAAATACCTTAATTGAAAAAGTTCTACAGGAAAAAATACTGCATTGAATTTGGAACGAATTATTTAATATTTCAATCCACAAAATTCAATTATGTTCTTTTGATATTCAAAAAAAAAAAAATGTATAAAATTTATTTAAAAAGAGTAAAGGGAAAAAGTGTGTGAGTAAAACTCCTATAAATAATTTTTTGTTTTTTATGCTAGTCAGCGAAAGTTACTTTATCCAAACACAGCAAAATCGCAAGACTGGATCTTAATTGAATAACTGGCATATACTAAATATCTATACTTAAGATGACCTAAACAAAAGAAATTCTTACATGATTATACATAAAAAGTCCATAAAATGTGGAAATATTAATTATTTCTGTTAAGAGCACATAGAGTAAAAATGCTATTTTGAATTAAAGAATTGTAGGCGAAATCTAGATTTCTTTGTAATACCAGAAGGGGAAAAAAAGAAATCTATTCATTAGATATAAAATTGTTTTTAAAGTACATTTTTTTTTATACAAGAAGCATATTTTAACTAAATGCGAGTAGAAACAAGAGAATAATATTTGGGCATTTTTGAAAAATAATTCTGAATTTTAGCATTATTATTCACCATTAGTTGGGATAATCATCTGCAAGGGATACTTTCGGATTTCTTTTTTAAAAAAAGTAATAAAAGAATAATAATATCGAGTACAACTTAATAAGCAATAGTCATTATTTTTAACCGTCAGTGTTGTTTTATTTGCTGATGTAACGGCGATGTTCATATTGTTACATAAAACACATCGCTGACTACCTAGTATCTTAATGTTTCATCCTTTTGTTCCTTTCTATGTAGTTATAGATGAGTGTTCCCCGGTTTGTATATATCAGTAGTATTAAGATTAAGAATATATTCCTGGAATGTCTGGCTTGCGCTGAAGGAATATATTATTTGATTACAGTTGGTGTGAACCGATATAAATAAAAATGTTCTATATATTTATCGAATTGAATGATCCTCATTATATATATAATTTTTCATTATAACAATTTAATTGATTAACCAAAAATTCAGCTTTTAGCTTTATTTCCCCTTTGAAATGAAGAATTAAAAACCCGTGTAAAGTGTTGTATTTCAAAAACACAAAAGATTTTTTAAAAAAAAACTTTTATATGTATGTCGTATTCTTTACCAGCTGGCATACCCGTTCTTTGCACGGGTGAATTGAAAAATTAAACAATACAGATTGAACGATAAAGAAGTTTAATTTTACGTGAATTGTACATTAAAAAAGCTTTTTGCGTAGCTCAGCAGAGCAAAAGAACCTTATTTGTTAAATTTTAAGTCTGTAGATATAATAGCTGATAAAAAGGATTTTTTAAAATTTATAACGCCTCTTGTGGGTTGATTTTTGAAAACACCTTCCTAAGCTGATCTCTGCTCAGCAAAATTAACACAGTGTTACAAATTTTGTGCAATGAACACTTAAAATAGTGTAAATAATTCATATCCGAATGTTTAATACGTTAATATTACTTTCTGTTGTATTTATTTTATGTTAAAATTGTAATATTCGCAAGCAACGCCGTGCCTTACATTAGAATGGCTATTCAATGGAAACAGCGAAAGAGCTAAGTTGGCATCATTTTTGGCCACCATGTTGGCAACTGACTGAACGTTGCAGAAGTTAATATGCTTTAGCACCACCTGGTGAGGATATGTTACAAAGAGCACACAATATACACACACAAAAAACCCTCTCCACAAAGAAATACTAATACATGCCAATTTTCATAGTGATCGGTTGAACGGTGTTGGAGTGAAGCAAGGCCATACATACAAACACATCCATTTATATATATATATATAGATAGATATGTATCACAATGCTAATCATAACATAGCAGCTTCATATGAGAAGTCTATACAGTTGATACTATAATTTTGCGAATGGAAGATTAGTTTGCGAATGAGTAGGAAGTTCAGATGAATGTTGCATCAGATTGACATGAGGATTATTGGCAACGAGCTTCTTAATCTTAAACAACGGTCAAATGTTTATTTTTCAAACTATTTCATGTGAACGTTGAGATTTAAATCAATTTAACGTACTACGGTTCCATTTTTCAGTTTGAAGGATTCCGCTACTAAAATAAAAATGTGTAGACGCGAAATGAGTTTTTCTTTTACATTTATCTCAATCAACTGTAAACTATTTACAAACATAACTTTTGATGTTCTGAAAAAGAATAATGACATCATTAAGCGAGAATTGTCGTAACTATATTAAACCGAATAAAATTCTTTTTAAAAACTTGGTAACTATTTTTCATAAAGAATATCAGCCATCAACATTTCCTTATGTATTCATTTCTCTATTCATTTCATACTATATTTTTAAGAATATTTTAGGAACTGTAGCGCCCTGAGGATTCTCATTCTGAACATAAGACAGCGTTCTAAAATCAGAATCTAAGAATCTAGAATTCTAAAAATCAGCCATTTAAGCATACTGACATCGTAGTACAAACAGACGACAAATAAACAAAAATTAAATTATACAGCCTATAAAAAAAGAAAAGAACATCGCGCTGAAAGGAAAGGAAGAAAATAGAAAAAATCAATTCGTCTTCGGCATTTTGTTAACAACGTTCATCGAAGAGGCTCGTTCTGGCGTGAAAATGGCGCGCAAATTTTGCGAACGGCGGTTCTTTTGCCCATTCTCGAACTCCGAAGCGCTAATAAATAAACATTGAGAGCGAAGTTTCTTTCACTGCGAAATGGAGCCTGGGAAAGCAATATTGCTATGAACAAGACATTCGGAAGTGTCTCTCCTTGGCCCCAAGCGATGTCTTCAGCTCGGATACTACTCAACTCCACTTTCCTACATCGTCTCGTCATCGCTTTTTCTTTCCACTTAGCGTCGTTCCAACTGCTACTGTATCGTGGTTCTTTCTCCGTTCGTTATTTTGAAGAGGATTCCGACGAGGGAAAGAGTTATTTCACATGAAATAAAACACGAATATTGTATCTTTCTTTCTTTTCAGAAAGGGAGGAAAAACCATTACATGTTTCGTGTTATTTTTCGAAGGATTATTTTGTCAATTGACTGGAAGGAGAGGATATTCGGGCATTTTTCACTTCCAGCTAATTGAATCTGGGAATGTTAAATCAACCATTGTTAATTATGGGTAGACTTTGGGTTCGGTAATAGAATTTGCCGTATATTTAATTATGACTAATTTGACGTGTATGTTTCGGGATTCGTAAATCTATCATACGTCCTGATTTAATGAGCCTTTCTTTTTACCTCTAGAAAAGAGATACAAAAAGGAAAAATTCAAATAATGCAAAATCTCGTTATAGTTGAATTTAAATCGACGAGAAAATTTATTTTGAGAAAAATGAAAGACGTATAGATATATTTGATGTAAAAGTGTTGAGTCAGACGAAATTGCTCATAAATAACCCTTCAGAAGTTTTCTTTCTTTTGTTAAATGCAGAATTTACAACTTCGAGGGGGTGCCAAATGATTTTTCCTTCCTCTACCGGAGTTAGTTGTACGTGGAAAATATGAATGTCATGACACAGAAAGATCTAGCAAATTTTCAATATTTTTCTTCTTTTCTTTTCATGGAATGTTTATCAACGTCGTAGTGTAAGGCAAAACGAGGTTTACTGGCTCATAATTTTGAGACCTCGGTCAAATGAAGAGGACGACACCTGTGAGCTAGCACCTTCTCACCTAACTTACTCACCACGCGTGCGAGAGAAATTTGATTCTTGGCAAATTTAACGTGCACGAACTCCTCTACACGGTGGATATTCTCATGACACGCCGGCTACTAGTCGATGATCACTAGGGTACCGCTGCCACTTATTTTCTTTACATCATACCTTCAGTCCTTTTAGTGTTGATAAAGACGTATTTCTTATGTCATAAGTTAATGAAGTTTTGGCGAATGTAAAAAAATAAATAAAAACACCATGCATCAATTTTTTTTCTTTAATATTTATTTTCCCCTTGTTATTTAATTAAATATTTTTTTAAATTTTGTGTGTGAATTTTCAATTTTTTCAATTCAGTTTAATGCAAAATTATAATGGATTCGCCAACTACAAGAAAAAAATATCTGGATTATATTTTCTCAACCAGTCTAGATTCAAGTTTTATTTACTGGACATGATTATTTGCAGGGGCATTTATATCGCATTGGAGTAAGGATTCGGCTTGTTGTGCCTTTTGTGCCGGCCGCCAGGGTGAAATGGATGGTGACCACCTCAGACACTGCCCTAATGTTTTAAAGGTTTTGTAGATAACTCTAGAGGCAAATTTTAATTATTTTTAACACAATTTTTTATAAGTTTCACTTGCATGTAACGGAATCTTTTAACTTAATTTTTACCACTTTAAAAGATCGGATTAATTCGAAATTTTGCTCACTTGTCCAGGACTGATGATAATACAATAATTTAATAATTTTGTTTCATTGTCCTGATAATGATTAACCATTTCCCTTTTTCAGATCCCATCCCACATCTGGCGACTAATTTCAGATCCCATTTCCAGATTTGGCGACAAAAAGATTAAATTACAACTTAGTTAGATTAACTATAATAGGGTCTTTTTTTTTAGATTTTTTTTAAACTATAATTTATTTGCTATGCTTCGTCATCATTTTATTGGGCTGCTCGTCGACTAATGGTAGAGATGCCGAAGATGGGTTTTGGATTAAAAAAAAAGTTTTATTACAAAAAAGGAAGATGAATCTAATTTTTGACAAATAGAGTTTCTCTCACAAATAGATAAATCGTGAAAATAAAAATAAAGAGCAACGGAAATAAAGAACAATCAATTACACGGCATACAGTAATTCAATTTGCTAAATCAATATTCCCTAACTTGAAAAAAATAATTTTTTACCATTATTCATATTTACGTAATTAAATAAATTTCATTCACTTTCAGTGTTTATTGGTTATATTTATAAAAACAAAATTGTTCAGAAAAATATAGATTGAAGTAATTTATAACTAATAAATGTACACATAAAAAAATTATTATAACATAAAATATTTAAAGCATAGTTAAGTAGACTAGAAAAGAATTTAATGGATGAAAAATGAATTGGAAAATAATTTTTAAAAAGGCAACATAATACAACACATAATCATCCAACAAAGAGAACAAAATTAGTACAAATTTGTCTTAAATATGCCCAAATCTAAACGCAATTAAGGAATTCTTAAGAAAAGGTCCAAACACTTATTCTTAAAATCACATCTCTTGGAATTTGAAAAACTATGCATGATTTAAGAAGAACGAAATTCTTTATCTTTTTTTTTTATATATTTTCATTTTTAGTTTTTCAATCAAGGGTTAAAAATGCCAAAAACGCACTCAAAAACACAAACAGAAAAATAATTATTGTTAAGAAAGCTGAAAAAGAGAAAAAAAAGGAGAGTAAATGTTCATTTATTTTCAAAGATTTTCATTTCCTAGTAGATGAAAACAAATTTAAGACATGCAAACAAAAATTGGCCTTGTGTAATGTTTTTCACTAATTAAACACGCATCGTTGCTATAAAAGGTTAAAGTTTCCAGAAATCGATCAATTTGTTGGCAATAAAAATGAAAACTGCTGGTAAACTTCATTGCTCCTAAAAGGACTTACCTAATTTCGGTTGACACAATCACGAATTACAGAATCGATAAGGAATATATATATATATATATATATATATATATATATATACTTTATTAAGTTCCCGAAAATTGTCGTTCTTTATTAAACCCAGAAAAATTTGTTACAAGTAGTTTAGTATAAACATTACTTCTGCTGGATATTGCAATTTGATCGCATAAGAATTATTGCAGGATAAAAGTTTAATTTACTTATTGATCACACAAAGTCGTTACTAAACTTATTAAGTAAACAGTGTTTTTGCACGCTATTATGAATACTTGCTTTCGTTTTGAAATCTAATACAAGTCGTAAAACTTTTCTACTAATACTATGTTGTCAAGTTGCTTAGGGCAGAAATCGAAAATTGCTTTGAGGGTTCTGAGGTGGGTAATGTACAGTAGCGCTCAGGAAAACTTTTCAAGGGTCCATGGTCAAAAGCCCCCAACTCGCATCATACCTCAAGACAACACCATTGGTTCCGATTTTGTTAACAAAAAAGCAGTAAAAAATAAATAACTGAATTAATAATTAGCATTAACTAGTAAAATAAACTGTAATTGAAGTACTTAATAAAATTTTACGTTATATATGTATAGGATTATCATCGATCTAAAAAAAACTCAAGGACTTTCGGGGGGGGGGTGTCCGGAACCCCAGGACATCCTCCTTGTGTGCGCCACTGGTGATGCAGCATCTAGCACTAAAGTACGCTTCAAAGTCTTTACATAGCGAGGTAAAGAAAAAAAATGAGGTAGATGTGAAAAGGTTCCAATTCATAACAGAAACACAATTCAACATCACGTGGTCCATTTATGAATGTTTTCGTACAAACATCTACAATGACATTAATTCAAAACTATTAGGTACAATGAATGATTATTCTTTTCCCCATTGTTCTCAGAAGCAACATAAGGGGTTTGCACGATGGACCTCTTAATTTTGAGACTCGTTTAAGTGAGCCGACAGCCCAAATTTCACACCACGTCAAGAGTGTTATATTACCGTCACACTATAAAGCAACATAAGGCAACTATAAGAGTTTTAGAAACCTTTTTAAACAACTTTTTAAAAAAACTTTCTTCGTCAGTACCGAACACAAAGATGGGTTATATATCTATATATATATAAATTGATGTTTGTATATATGAAATCGCTTCATTCCAACACTATTCAACCGATCTCTATGAAAATTGGCATGTATATATATCTATATATATATTGGAGAAGGTTTTGGACTATCCTCTTTGTTGCAACTCCCCACCAGGTGGCGCAACAGCACATCAACTTCTGCACCGTTCAATCAATCGTCAAGTTGCCAACATAGTCGCCAAGCACAGAGAAATTTGGTTTGGATAGGTTCTCATTTAATGTTAATCTATATACAACATAAAAATGGATGTTTGTATGTATGACTTCGCTTCCTCCCAACATCATTCAACCGATCACTATGAAAATTGGCATGTATATGTATTTTTTGTGGAGAATGTTTTTGTGCTATCCTCTTTGTTGCATCTCCCCACCTGGAGGCGCTATTGCTTCTGCACCGTTCAATCAATCGCCAAGTTGCCAAAGGTGATGCCAACTTGGCTCTATCACCAACATTTCGCTCTGTTTTCATTAAATCGCCATTATAATGCAAGGAACGGTCTTGCTTGCAAATATTATCATTTTAACATAAAATAAATACAACAGAAAGTAAGATTAACGTATTACACATCCAGATATAAATAACTTACACTATTTTAAACGCTCATTAGCCAAAATTTGTTACAATGTGTTAGTTTTGCTGAGCAGAGATCAGTTTAGGAAGCTGTTTTCAAAAATCGACCTACAAGAAAGTTGAGGAGAGTTATAAATAAAAAAAATCTTTTTTATCAGCTATCAGACCTTAAAACTTAAAATTTAACAAATATGTTTTTGTCCCTTTGTTCAGCTAAGATACGCAAAAAGCTTTATTTTGTTTAATTTGCAATTTACTTAAAATTAACTCGCTAGAAACTTCTTTATCTTTCAATCTGTATTGTTTAATTTTTCAATTCACAAGTGCGAAGGAAGGTTGTACCAGCAGGTACACATATATATTAAATAGACAAAAATTCCTAGTTCACTGTTTATTAGGGGTTTCTTTCTATCCTTCTAAGCTTTCTAAAAAAAGAATTGCTAATATGTAACTATTCGATTGAAATGATATGGACCTTGATCAAACTAAAGCATATTCATATATTCGATCTGTGGATCAGTGAAATTTTTAACATAAAAAAAAAGGATTCTTTCGGTCGTGCACAAGTTTTCGTATTAAATGTATCAAAAATTCTTCTCTAAGCGAAAGCGGTATATTTCATTTCGTACATACAAGTTTATAGGGCAATTTCGTGAGGTGAAAAAGAAATATTGCAACCTTTTGACAAAAAAGTGCCGCGAATTGTTTTATTTAAAAATATATTTCACTATTTTAAATTTCCTTCAACTATGTTAACTTATGTTGCCAGAGATATTTCGAAACGAGAATGATTGCGAAGGTTCATGAATAACACTCTATATGTTCAAGGAAGTTTTGACTTCTTAAACACAATAAGAAAAAATTTAATAGAAGCATGCATTTTAGGATCACAAAAAGAAGGTTATCTCAAAGTTGACACTGATCCAAATAGAATTCGTGTTCTACATTAGTTGCTTTTACACACATGGGATGATCCCCGCGTTATTTCACCCAGGATAAACACGACCTCCTCAAATTGCGAATGATACAAAACAGCTTCCCAGAATTAAAACGTTCTTAACCTTTTACCTATACCCCCAAAATCAATATCACGAACAAATCAATAAACAGAAACGGAAGCATTCCGTTCTTTAGGGTATATAAACAAACTTTTCGAACGTTTCTTTTCTAATACATCCACTCGGAATAAACAACATTTATCGAAAATTAAAGAACCCTTTTAAGACGGTCAACATCTCAAATGACTAAAGGGAGTTTACACAATCCTAACTACTCTCCCACATTGAATATCTGCAACCAGAGCAGAGCAGAATTAACATCTATTGCCGGTGGCAGCACGTTCTCTAATTGGAAGCTCTCATACGATCGACCCGACGCTCAAGTCCTGGGGAAATATGCTTACATCCAACTCCCATGTGTTGCCCCAAGGACAACGGACAGTTAATGGATAAGGATAATACGACTCCAGGATAAAATTGTTCCGTTTCGGAAAGCGCCATTTGGGATATTTTGTCTAATATGATTTGGACCTCAACGGACCTTTCTGCTGCGCGGAATGAGATTCGAAATTCGAAAGCTCGTTTATTTGAAGGAATGAATGAATGGAAATGGAGTTCAATGTGGTTAATTTTACTCATGCTAAAGTTGGCAACGATCGGTCAAGATGACGAAGAGCGTTGTGTAAATGAATGTTAAAATCAATTGTAGAGAGATTCCTTCTGTCTTAATGTTGATTAGATATGAATATATATGTTTCAATTAAAAATTCCGAGATTGCAAGATTTAAAATAAAACTTTTGTGTGAAAAGCCAAAATACCAATGAAGAGATTTTATGCCATCAAAAAGTAGAATGTTCAATTTGATAATGAATTGGAAAAAAAAGAAGTTTTTAAATACCTTAAAATCCGACGTATATATCGCTCTCTTATACTTTCCAGCTGCTTTTATTTTAGGTACCATATAAGGTGTAACCCCTTTTATAAGTAGGAGCCTAAATATAAGTGTGCAATGCTCTTATGTTTTGAAATCATTTATTCGAGTCATTATTCTAAGCTTTAGAGAAAAAAAATAGTTTATTTCTAGAACTACAGCTTTTTAGGTTCATAAGGAATGCAATTTCTTTTAAGTAAACAGTATTTCGATATATTTAGAAGTCTAATTATTTCAATGCTCATCTTTTTCTTTATTTATAAAGCTCACGTTCTTATATCCGCCGTATAAAGCGCACCCATAAATTTTGATCTTATCTTTTGTGTTGAAAGTGGGCCTTAAACACCGGATTTTACGGTACATAAAATTTAAAAAGGTTTATATTTCAGTTACAGTTTAACAATTTGTTTTAGAAGTAATAGAAGATATAATGGGAATGATGGAATAATATTGGAAACAGGGAAGACTCTTTGAGGCCCTGGGCCCCTACGCAAAAGTAGGCCCTACCTGAGATCGTTACAAGACAGTACAAGAAGTAGACAGAAGCATGCATTGTCAAATACTCGTACGAAAGGTAATTTGAAACAAATAAACGTGCACGGCTCACAATCTCAAAAACCAAAACACAAACCAGCTTTCCCGAAGGCTAGATTTCGACTAAACGAGTTGAATGATTGTTTATGGTATTAAACCTAGGTCCAGACATGGACGGTGATCATCACATAATAATATAGTCTTACCACTTTTGCCAATTGAGATGCAGTTTGAAATTCCCGGTTCTTCGGAAAATATGTACGGGAATAAAATTTGACCATTAAAAGTATCTGGATCATGATCTTATCAGAACAAAATCGAGAATGAAATGAGGCCCCACCTAGGGTGAGGTCCTGGGTCCAGGCGGCCCATCTTTAAGACGTGGGAGGAGGGAGGGGGGTTACCAGGGATCTAGTTAGTACTCCCAAATCCTTTTGGGGGAACCCGGTCCCCTTAAGTATTCCGCCAAGTTTAATATAATACATTTAACATCTCTTTTACTCAATAGTTTTTTCAAAAAAATTTAATCTTGAACCTATATAACTCACAAACGAATGTTCTATTATCTGTCATGCTGCAGGCCCTTAAATCTATTGAAATATAAGATTCATGTGTCTAAGAAACAATACATAATCACTAAATCAATACAGCGACTCCTTCAACAAATAGAGCTAGTAATAAAAGAGGAGAGGGAACGTTAATTAACGTCACACTACATGACAAGACGAGGGCTATTGGCGACGGACCTCATAATTTTAGCCTCGGTCAAGTGACGAAACGACACCTGAGCTGGCACACCGCACCAGGGGGAGGATGTTTGAACGTCAACATATTTAACATGCATCGAACCCCTGTGAACGACGGATCTTCAGTGGTACTAGGCTTGAACTTATAACTTGCCGGTCTAGAATCCATGACCTTAAACATTCGGCTGCTACCGTGGCCACGCTGTCGAGGACAGATCCAAGTAATTAAAATAATTTGTTGACAGTCACCGGAGTTCCACATGGTTTTTTATTTACTTGGTTTGTATCAATATCATTCTAAAGCAGAGACTTCCAACGTTGTCCAAAGGCCATAGTCACAGACTCGTGGCCGGCGTGTCATGAGTTCTAGCTTTTGCGCCACTGAAAACCTACAGTGAAGAAGATCTGGGACACGTTAAATAGCTCAAAGCTCTCATACTGACGTGGCATAGAATTTAGGAGAGTAGACGAAGTGACGAGGACAGCAGATCAGGTGCTTTTAAAATTTTAATTAATTTTTAAGGATTGTAATTAGAAAGTCATGGCCGTTTCAATGTGTATAGATATAATAAATATTGTCATAGAGAAGCGAGATCCACGAATCTCCAGTGGAATGCGCAGTACAAATAAGCAATATAATAAGCAAAAATATCTAAATACTATTATATTTTAACAAGTATTCTTTGTCTTTTCTTAACGTTAAGGAATTGGACCTAATTTCAGATGTCATTTAAAGTTTATTTTTCTCACTTAACTTGTAAAACGCTGAGTATTACGTTAAAGATATTTCTAGTAGATAAAGGTTCGATAAAAATCGAAAGTCAGACTATCATTTTCATAAACAAATGTGTATTATTCCATAACGATTAAGTACGAAACCATACAAAACATGATGCAAGATAACAATATGAAAGACAATGAGTGAAGAACTCGTTCAAACTGCTGACCAATCTTACGAGTGGCTTCTATCAGTTTATCTAGGGAAGATTTTTATCGGGATACCATCAAAGGGTTCATCTTTGGCGGGAAAAGCTTCTTTAAAGAAAGGCTTGCCTTGCTGACTGATCCTCCTCACTTGCTGATGCATCATTTACTTTAAACAAAGCCGCGGAAGCGTAGAGTTTGGTGGGAAATCGGGATGAAGCGTGCACGCAACAGTGCGACATCTTTTACTAATTTAAGGAAAAGATGACAAGTACTAATTAAGAAAATATATAAAAATTATGACGTAATAATTCAAACATCGAGAAAAGTGTGTTAAAAAATATTTTAAATTAAATACAGTAAAATAAAATTACACGTAGGGCGTTAATGCTCCCTACGCAATATTGACTAATTGAAGGATAAAAAATTGTTTTGCATTCTAGTAAAAAAAGTCGAATGCGCTGTTTGGGATTCTTTGACAGTGTTTTTTTCAATACCCCCCTAGGACTCAAACGATTAAGTAGAAAGTAGATAAAGTACATTATCAAACGGTAACACACATAATAAATAACAATCTCGCAAACCTTAGTCAAAACCAAATGCTGCTTTTTGACTAAATGAATAATGATGATATAATGGTGGTAGGCCTAAGTCTAAACACGGATATGACACAATAATGTAGTCCCCCTCCCCCCCCCCAAAAGGTCGAGGCCCTGGGACCAGTCCCAATTGGACCATGGCTTAAAACTTCCCTGATATCATCTTCGTATTTGAAAAGCAACGTGCATCATTTCTGGCTATTCAGTAGAACGTGGTTTATCCGAACGTTTATTATCCGGAGCGTCAAATATCCGAACCAAAGTCCGGATACGTTTTCGAACAGTGCAATGCTAAACATTTGTTTCCTGTGAGGCCAAAAGTGACCGGAAAACCCAAGGGGAGAGATATTTGTGGAATTTCAGTTGTGTGATATGGTAAACATCTGCGCGGAATATTATGTCAGTTTGTGAGGGGATGTACACGTGCTCTTTTGTTGAGTTTTGTTGATGTAGAAACCTGGATAGCATGCGATGCAGAAGACTGTGGATTTCTAATGCTAAATAATGACGAGATAGTGACTTCCGTGCAAGAAAAATCCAACCCTGTCGATAATGAAACGGATGAAGACGGGGACAACAACAGCAACAACGAAAGTAGCAAGGGTCCATCACATGCTGACTCGTTTCTGCGTTAGAGACAGCTATGGAGTGGTACGAACAAAAATCACAATGCTGTCTTACTCAGCTACTGCTACTGAAGAGAATCAGAGACCTTTCAGTGAAAAAACGAAGATGTAGAAAGTGAAAGCGAAAAATAAGTGATTATTTTCCACAATCAAAGTAAAATTCTGACGTTTTGCACCTATTTGGCTTTTTCTTGAAGCACGTTTCCCGCATTTGATGATTTTCAATATTTGTATAGTGTCCAGTATCATATACTGCATGGATCGCATTCGGTTTTCATTTATCCGAACAATCGCGTATCCTAACAGTGTCCGGTTCCAATTGATTCGGATAAACGACGTTCTACTATTTATATAAACTTCAACACAATTACAACTAAAATAAATTCACACTATTAAACTTTCTGCAGCCAGATTAAAATCCACTCGCATGTTATTTGATTGATTATTTATTGACTTCACACAGAGAAGTAACACAAAAGTTATTGGCAATGAACCTCATAACTTTGAACAGCGGTCAAATGATGAAAACTGTGAACTGATATCCTATTCTCCCAATTTCCGGATTTCGCTATCGCAGAGGCTTTGCGTTGAGTACATTTAATGAACTACATCGCAACACGCCTGGTTTTTAGTGATCATAAATGTCTGTATTTGTTCAAAATATTTTTAGGAACATAATTTAACACTGTTGCCAAAGAATATATAAATTCTGAAAGTACTTGCAGAATTTTTTAACTTTACTATATCATTTTATTATTATAATTTCATCTAATTAATTAACGCTACCGTAATGGATAACTGATGACGTACTTTTGAACCACAGCCAAATAAAAAAAGGGAACACAACTGACAGTTAAGTGCTTCAAACGCTTAATTTACTCACCAAGTCAAGCGAAGATTTATAGATCCCGTTATATAAAAGGGCAACAATCCACATGAACTTTAGTTGAACTTTGTCTCGAATCTGCATCTTTCACACAGCAAAACTTGTTAATCTAGCTAAGTGATGGACAAATTTCCTTTGGACAGAAAAACAATTTTGGGAGCGTCAATGAAATTTATTATGAAATGCTATAAATACTTAAAAAATATGTTTCGCAAAATAGTATTTCGTTAGTACTAATGCGCGCGAAGAACGAAGGCGTAAATCAAATTTATCCTTTCTTTCAATAATTTTGTCTTTAATATAGATGCAAATAAGCATATTTTAATTACTCTGTGCATATTTATAAGGCTTAATTCCCCTTGCTATAGATAAGAAAAATTTAAGTTAATTTCGGTGTAAATTCTCACAAGTACCGTAAAATCTGCCGTATAACATGCACAAAAATAAGATCAAAATTTACAGGTCCACTTTCTGTGCCAGGTATAAAAATGATAGCTTCAAAAATAAAAAAAAAAGATATGAGCATGAAAAAATTAGACCTCTATATAGATCGGAATGCTGTTTATTTAATTTTAAAAAAATGATATACCAAATCAACTTAAAGGGCTGTAGTTTTAGAGGTATACCATTTTTCTTAAACCCCTGGAACACCTCGAATATATAAAAGACTTCAAAACTCAAGAGGATCAGGAAACTTCGTAAAAAAGGTGCGCGTTATATGGCGAATACACCTAAAAATTAAAAAATGCAGGCTGAAAATATAGGTACACTTTATACGCCGGATTTTACGATATATTTTGATCAAGCAAGAGATATTCAAACTTCTACGGAAATTTCAGCATATGTAACAAAATGGCAAAAAAAAAATGGAACACATTCTTAAATAATACATCTTAGAACTGAAAATGGTAATATCTATACAAAAGGATTGAAATCTGCAGCGGGCTAGATGAAATCTCTCGAAGGGACGCATCTGCGAATCCAAGAGCTGTAGTATACCCATCGTAGCTCCAACCTATTTTAAGAGTGAGTGTTTGCACAACAAAGCTACACGAGCGCTATTGGCAACGAATGTCGTAATTTTAAACCATGATCAAGTATCCCTGAGTTCGCACTCCCTCTCCGACCTTCCACACAACGCCAAAGGGGGAGCTTTGAGTCTTGACAGATATAACGTGTACCATGCCCTCTTCACGGCGGGTCTTCCATAGCATTAAGCTCATCCACATGACAAGCTGGACCTGTGACCACGATCACTTGCCTAGTGCTGCCAAGCGCAAGCCTAGTGAGTGAGTGAATATTAACGTCCCACTGTTCAGCTGCACGAGGCCTTTCAAGCGCAAGCCTAAGATACGACACTTAAACTTTTAACAAAAAATTTTAATATGCATCTCCCTAAAGACAGTTGTGTCCATCCAAAAGTAAAAACTTTTATCGCAAAGGAAAAAGAAAGGAGTGGGGAGAAAAAAATAGTACTAATTTTTTTTTTCCACAACAATAATAGCCAATGGTAAAAATCTTTAGAAAATAATAACACTTTTTAATGAAACACCAGGAACCATTTATATAATCAAAAATATTAAGTTTTAACCAACATTTAAAAAATAAACCCAACAAATAAAAAATGTTCCTTTAATCTTTAAAGGCACCGAAAGCATCAAAAGTAATCGAAATGTAAAAACAGCGTACAAAAATAAATATTTCCTCTCTTTAAAACCCATGTCAATACAGGTTATATTTAAATATAAAGTATTTCCATACTCTCATTTAAATTCTCTTACAAAGAATGAAAAAATGTATCAATAACAGGAAAAGTATAGTAGCCCTGTTAATACACAATTTTTAATATATATATATATTATTTAGAATAAAAAAAAATTGCACGTTATTTTGTTATATTGAAACATCAAACATATTGTGTATGGAATTGCTATATCTTAATTTTAGAAAAAAATAACGTTTTCATTATATTTTAAAATATTCCAGTCGGAATGAAAATCTTTTGCGTAAAAATAAACCTTACGAAAAAAGATGTTTACAAAACATTACTTTTTACCCTTTTCAATAAAATAGAAATCGTAATTTTTCTTTTTTCACGAAATCGATAAAATGGTTAATATTGAGCGAAATACCATTTCCTCTCAGTTACCTTTTTCAAAAAGTAGTTCCTTTTTTAAAAAAATGTTTAGATTTTTTTACAGAACAGTTTTTATTTCAGAGAGAAATTATGTAAGCAGAATAGTTTTCGATAATCTTTTGGTTGTTAAATGTAAAAATGGAACGGAATAAAAATAAATTATTCACGTTTCCAAGTTTTTATTTGCTAGTTTGCTTTTAAAGTTCATAACAAAGATGAAATAAAAATATAGTCTATATCGCGCGAATGCATAATGGTCGAATGAAAAAGTTTATTTTTTATGAGTAAATTATCTTTTCTATGTTACGTTTTATTGCAGAAAATGTTTGCTTATGAATCGACAATTATATATGCATGTTTTCTATTCTTTTACTAGTCATTAGTGCTATTTTGTAGCAATATTTCATTATTAATGCCAAAAGGAAAAATAAGTTTTCAAAATGAACTGTTTTAACAAATCATCATGCGTTTGTGTATGGATACGCATTATATATTAAAATTAAAAACTTTTGATATTTTTCTTTATCGATATTAGAAATATCACGAATAAAAGGAAAAGTAGTTCTGATTTGACAAGCAAAATCTTTCATGAACACATAATGGAAACTATATATAACTAATGGATATTTTTAGTTTAAGTTTTGCATCAAATAAATTTGTATTATCTCTGTATTATTTATTTAATAATTTATTTATTTTCAATATTTAACAATCTACCTTTGTAAAAAGGGGTATATACGGATAAAACAATTAAAAATTATCCGAAATTTTCGAAGCGTTCAAGAAAACATACATCTTTTTTCATAATTTGCTATCAATTTAATTCATTAATTTAATAAAAAATATTTTTTTTTCTGAAAAAGTAATCGTTTGTGAGAAAATAAGTGAACAAGTGCTAAAATTCAATCAAAAATATTTTAATAACCGAGTAAGAAGTGAACTATATAAAAACATTGTTTTTCGAATCATTGTTGACAAAGTGAAAACAACTCATATTTCCAATTCACGCTACAGTATTTACCTATATTTAGTTTAAATAGATTGTCAAGAAGGTTAAAGCTATTTGGTCTACAAATAATTATGTGAAAATTATGATTAAGAACAAATTTATATAATTATATGAAATCATTTTGAAAACACGAATTCGTAAGAAATATGAATGCTTGGAAACAATTAAATTTTTAAATCATAAATGATTATTTACCTGTAAATTAAATTATCTAAATACATCTAATAAACTGACATGTTTTTTTTAAATTTTTATTTCAAGGAAGTGTACTTGTAATTACTCAATATTAGAAATTCTTCGTAAATGTTCCAATAATCTAACAAGATCGTAATTTTAAAATTAAGCAATAAATAACAAATAACCTTAATAACATAATCACACGTTCAACGATAAAACAAAATGGCTTTCAGTCAGATTTTGCGAATTCAAAATAAAGTCAAATAAAAGATTTTATAAAATTAAAAAAACGAATTCAGAAAATTCTTAAAAGACATGTAATTCCTTTAGTCAGTTTATTTTCTGGCCTGTCGCTTTTAAAGTATCAAATGCAGAAGTGAAATATAAAAAGGCAAATCGAAAGTTCTTTTTTTATAAAAACATATGGAGGAAATATTTTATTCAATTTACTTATGTATTTCTTTTAACATGCGCTACGAAATACTACACAGATTCGTAGAAAGTAGATTCTATCTTGTGATATCAATAAGAAGTTTTTAGACGAAATGCGAAACTCGAGAGAAAGATTTTCGGAACCTAAAGCCTTTTATTTACTTTATATGCGAAGCGCTAGCATTTTGTAATACAAATTTTGCATTTTAGAGTTCTCATTCGCCATTTTATTTGGCGAAAGATTTATTTGTAAAATGATACACGAAAGAAAAAAACGGTGCAAATTTTGGAGGAAAACATTTTAATACTTCGTTACAAACGATATACTTTTTTAAAAAAAAAATTTATCTGTTCATCGTAGCAAACGATTTTTTTAAATTTTAATTCCGTGCTTGAATAATTTCATTTTATTCCATAAACGGTTAACCGTCTTTAAAAACTACTAATAGAAGTTTTTTCGAAGAAATTTAATTCAACACTCAAGAGTCGCTTGATTTATACTTGCAATTCATTTTTATTTACGATTTTCAAACCTCATTTTATTGAAATTAAAAATATACGACGGTGATAAAATGGGAAAGAACATTTTATTTCCGTAATATATTTTAGAATCCAAGTCGAGAAATCTAATTTAACAAGCATTTTCAATACAAAATATGGATATACGCATTTGTAGGTTGGTAAAAATCGATTATATATTAAAAAATTGCTTAATGGATGTTAAAAGATATAAGCATTAAAAAAAATCCGTTGAAAATTATTTTATATCAAATATATAGGAAATGTTTTCCTAATATACCAAGGGGGGGGGGAGGACTTGAAAATAATTAAGAAAATTTAAGGTAATTTTTTTTATACGTAATTTTATATACGTATATTTGTTTATCAAATTAAAACAGAATTTGTATGAATTTTAGCACCAACTAAAAAAAGAGTTACTCGGTATTTTTCTTATTTTAAAAAAGCATTGTTCTACAAGACGTTAAACTGTTCTTTATAATCAATAACCTTTAGTGATTTTAAAAAGCTATAGTTTATTTATGTTTCAAATATGATATATTTTAAGGAAATTATCTGATTTTACGTACACACTGCACTTCATATAAAATTATTTTAGACGTTTTTTCACGTCGATTTTAAAAGCTGTAAATCCTCAAATTTCTATCGGATTTCTTTTTAAATATTCCCCCCCCCCCAAGAGCCACTTGTTATATTTGAATCTCATAATTTCACATTTATTATGAATTAAAAACAACGAACACTTAGTCGGAATTAATAAGAAATTAGAAGCATGCAATTCTGTTCACACGAACTGAAAGATGTCATTTACTACTTAAAAACGATGTTTTCAATGTTAGCATATCAAACGAGGAAATAAAAACGTAATTCTGAAGCGTCAAAATTCTTGAAATCAAAACCCAGAAACGCCTTCAGAGATTTTTACATTAAACGCAAAAGAATTATTGCATCTATTTTCGAAAATTTTAAATGAAAAATAAGTTTTATGCAACTAATTTTTATCATGTAATTCAAAATCTCACGAACAATCAAAAATATTTTTTAAAAAGGTAATGTACGACTTGAATTGCAAGTTATACTTGTTAAGAATTAATTTTTGTTTCATGATAACTATGAATTTAATACGTTACATTTCAGATAAGTTTGTACAACGTATTTCTACAAATTGTGATTATTTTTTTTCCTTTCATCTCTCCTTTATTTCCCCCTTCAATTTAAAATTTTTAAAAAATGTACGATTGCTACAAACATAACTACTGTGTAGTAAACAATCTTGATATTTTCTTATTCGTTACCTTAAAAATAATCATGCTGACATTTGCAAGCATTTAAAAATTTTAACACACACAAAAGGAAACAAATTTGCTAGTTCTAGTGAACACCGATGTATAACTATTCATTTTTTGTATATGTTAAAGTAAAAAACGAAACTGCTGCCATATATAAGCATTTAATTTTTAATAGTTATAAGTTTGTAACGATTCTAATACCGAAGTCTATTTTAAATTCATTAATGGAAATATAGTAACAAACTAAAAAACATTTCTTTTAAAAAAATTACCTAGCGTTGGAAAACTTTTTGAAAGAACATTTCCTCTTATGAGTCTCAATAAAAGAAGAAAAGTTTAGCACATTTTAGGGGAAAAAACATATACATGTATATAAATATTAGACGATAAAAAAATATTTTCTTCAGAAAATTTCGAATGACAGATATTTTAATTTTTGTCAGTGAATTTTTGTAAAATAGAAAGTTTGCAAGGCACAAAAATCTAAGCGATTTTCATTATTTATCAAACTTAAGCGATGTCATTTTTGCACATACACGAGAATTTTGCTTCAAAACATAAGGAAGATCATAGAAAAGTTACCCAAAAAATTTAAAATAACAATCGCGAAACAATTCATATAATACAATTAAAATTAATTGACCCGATGCAGTTAAAAGACACTATTCGATTAAGTTTTTATTTTTGCAGCATAAACATTTTTAAACTTTGAATTATTCTGTCTAATCAGATAACATATTTAGAAGATATTAATATTCATACATAAAGAAGGAATAAATTTTTCGAACAAACTAAAATACTTTTCGCTATTTATTTATTTGTATGCAAAAATCGAAACGTTCGTAAGAATAAATCGAAATTATTTCTGGAAAAAAATGAAAAGAAATGCAAAAAGGAACTATACCTTGAAATGTATCCTCCAGTTGAGGTAATATGATCATGTCAGGCCCAATCAGTTAAACAGCCTGACAACAGTAAAAAAATTCAAAGCAATAAAAACACCACTGTAGCTGCGTTTGAAGAATGCAAAATCTTTTCCAATTATTCAACTTCCTTAATACAACAAAATTTACTGAATGGAATAATATCCCATGGTCTATGAGCACAAGTCACAAGTATCATATTCAAATAGTGCGTAATCTAGAGAGACTTTGTTTATTTACATGGCCTGTCAACGTCGTCTGACGGTTTAGAAAAAGGCGGCCTGTCTTAGTGCTACTGTTTGAGATCGAAGCAGCCGAGGCCAGTAGGTTGTGCTAACGCTACGCCTCACTATACACTGCCACAGTTCGCTCGCTTCTGATGGCATCACTGAACGAAATGTTAGTAGAGGATTCCGCCGGTAGGAAAATTCGGATTGCCAAGGGTTGCCATCAGGATCATCTCGCCAAAAATAATAAATTGATCCGCCAAGAGGTTGGCGAGGTTTTGCTTTTCTTCGATCTTTTTTGTTGTTATCTTCCCTAATGACAGCACGCGCTAAATTCGATTTTGGAAGTTTTTGTTTGCTATCCACAACTGAATTGCTATTACGAATTGTGTGTGGCTTCTAGCGTTTATTTCACTCATAAATGTTTTAAAAGTACTCATAACAAAATTATTAAGTCAGTTTTTCTCTCATAAATGATTAAGAAATTTTAAAGAAAACTAAATTTTTTTTGCAGAAATAAAATTTAGAATTTCAATACGACAATGAAAATAAAATAATTCGTACACATACTATTAAACTTCTTTTTCCCCCCCCCCTATGTTTTTCTCTGTATTGTATGTTTATAATCCTTGCATAAAAAGACTTATTTTTTTAAAAAAAAAATGCCTTTAATTGTACATTAATAAAAATTAATTTATCAAAATACGCAGTTTAAGAAGATACAAATATTTGAAAGTATTAACATTTTTCGACTGATAAAAGTTAAGATTTTTATTAAGGTGTTAGACACCTTAAACAAGGTTTTAACTCAGAATTTTGTATATAGTTTAGTATTTGTTTCTATATTTTTTAAAAATTTTAAACCATATTAAAATATTTAAATCTGACAAATATTTCAAAAATCAACCTTTTTATTAAATAACAAATCTTCAATTTTAAGTGTTCCTTTAAATTAGAAAAATTTGTTTCCCTATCCTGATGTATTAAACCTGTTTAGATATTTATTTCTGTCTCATACAAAGTTCACTGATCCCAACAAATATGCTTTGTAATTTTCAACTACAATCGGATTGTAACACCCAAGATTTACTCTCGGACCCGGCTAGAGGTGTGGGAGAAAGTGAAGGAGGACTCGCCAAAATACTTCTATCTATTTATTCAGCACACTAATAATTAACAGACACAATTCAAGTAATCAAATAGGATGGGATGTTCCAAATAAGAGCAGAGGGGTCTTAACTACGAGAGACGCGAATTCTGTGATAAGACTTCTATAAAATTGAACCTCCTTTTATGGATCAATCCACTACTCTAATGTTTGATTTACACTTTAACTCTGGTGACCAATCATCTATCTCTTAAATATCTTCAACTATTTAATGCTCGAAACGCGTGATCAATCTAACTAATTCCTGATCGGTAGCTATCTTTCCTTAGCGTCAGCTTCTCGATATTTCAAACTCCAAGCAAGTCTGTCTATTAATCTCTTCACCTCTATCTTACTCACTAGCTAGAAAACCTATACTATAGATAACTGACCTAATCTGCATATCACGGTTTCTTCTTCCAAAAAGGTTGGTTGTGAATCATAACCCCCAAAGATTTACCTAGAGGATTAGTGGAAGGACACGTATAGATCCGTCACAAGATGAAAAGACCATCTCCTGAGTTGACACCTCACTCTTTCCATTTAGCAATGCCAATGGGAAGACTGGTCCCCGGCATGCATCAATTTCCTTAAACGACAGATCTAAAGTGGAATTAAGACTCGAACCGGTAGAGTACACTGATCTTTCTTATGAAGGGGGGGGGGGTTAATGTTAAATACTCGTAGGTGAATGAGTGAGGGGGTGAATATAAACATCGCAATGTTCAGCTACGCGAGGGCTTTTGGTGACGGACTTGGTAATTTTGTGCCATGGTCAAGTGACTAGGACGATACCTGATCTTGCACCCCCTCCGAACTACCATACCAACTAGAGGACGTTTGAGCTCTCGACAGATTTAACACGCATCGTTCCCCTACTCGGTGGATCTTTAGCGGTACTGGTCTCAAACTCATGACAGGCCAGCCACGATCCGATACCTTGACCACTAGGCTACCGTGACCTCACACGTAGGTGAAAGCGCTAAGGGGTGGTAAAATTTAAAAATTTGGTAAATTCTATGGTAAAATTCAAAAATTTGGTGGTTTATGGGGGCTTAAACCTCCAATCCCCCTTGTGTACGCCACTGACTCTAATCCCTATTATTCGACTGAAATTCGCCCCCCCCCCCTCTCCATGAGCTTGCGAAAATAACCATGCCTTCGAACCGGAATTTTTTCGGTCTGGTTTTGCTTCCGGTTCAGCTAATATATATATTAGTTCAGTTCCGGTATTCCTTCCGCCAAAAATAGCGCTTTTCGATTCAGTTCCGAATAAATTGTTTTATTTTATGTACATTCTTATTTGTACTTAAAATATGGTTCTATCAAAAACAAAAAATGTCCATGTAATGATGATAATTATACGGTTGACGTTAAATTAGAAAATATTGAGATAAATTGATTGCAGTAACAAAATGACTGAAGATATATGGAACTGAAATAAACAGATATTTTTATTGGTTCAATTTCGGTTTTCGTTCCGACCAAAATAGCGGTTTGTTCTAGTTTTCGGTTCAGTTTTGGTTCAAAGCCTGATCATAACTGTTCGGCTATTGTGCCTAGGTTTTATTTTTCCCATCATATAGTGTTTCAAAAGTCCCATGTTATAAAGCAGTTTTTTTACAGCAAATATTTACTTAAATCCTGATTATTGTATTTATACCTGAAAAACGTGGGGGGTAGAACAAAGAAACTTTTAAATCAAATCGTTTTGCCTGTTACCCTCAAGGGCTTACTTTCTTCTGATAAGTAGGTAGGTACGAGATTTACGACCCATGGTACCCGACTAATCTTTCCTGGGAGGCTTCCTGCTTTTGATAAAAACAGGGAAAGCACTTCCGGTTGCCGCAAACAGTGGCGTATACAAGTGCGGTGTTTGGGGAGGTTCAAAAAACCCTCCCATTGACAAACAGATCTTTAAATTTTCGCATAAAAATTACGTCTCGGGGCTTTCAACTACACTTTTTTAAAAATACACCCCCCCCCCCCCATGAAAATAATAAGCCTCTATGTTTTTGATTCTCTCTTACCTTCGTTATTCCATACAACCTCCTTGAATTTTTCTTTTTCTTTTTTCTTGGATATTTATTTTAAAGTGCCCAACCAATTGTCACACGAAGAAAGGGCTGGCCAAATCTTAGATGGATTAATGGACTACAAAAATATCTGCTAGTTTTGAGAACTAAGAATTGGAGAACTCTAGCAGGAAGAAGGCTGGCCTGAAAAAGGCCTCTGAAGAAGACCAATACCTAACTTGGGCTGTCGAGCCACTGAGGAAGGATTTATTCTAAAGTTTTAGCAATATACACGTCCACACTTTTTTATATATTAACAAATGGTTGGTAGAGGTAAATTGGCCCAGATAAATTTCCTAGGATCAGCTATTATGTTTTAACTTCAGATAATTATAAAACCTTGCCGAAATTTACTCGTAAAATTCCTTCATGGATATGATTTATGTAATAGTTATTTCTCATGAAATTTAAAAAGAACATGCTGCATTTTTAAGTCAAATACATTAATAAATTAACATAAGTATCTATAAAAGGAAGATTTTAAGATTTATTTTTGGAGGGATTCAGAAAAATGGCATTTAGCGAAGAAGATCAAATTTCGAGCTCTTTCACTCATAGAAAAAAATCTAACATCGTTAACTTCATCAAAATACAACGAATTAAATGGACAGGCTACGTTGTCAGAATGGACGAAGACCACACCACTAAAATAGTCTTTAATGCCCAACCAATTGGCACACGGAGAAAAGGCAGGCCAAATCTAAGATGGATTGATGACCTTGAAAAAGATACATTAGTTTTGAGAATTAAAAATTGGAGAACACTAAAAGGAAGAAAGCTAGTCTGGAAAAGGCTTCTTGAGAAGGCCAAGGCACACCTTGGCAGTTCCAGTTTAAGTTCATTTTGGGGGCTGGGCAAAGAAGATCTACTATCTCGGCACTGGTGAATCGAAATGTATAACCAGAAAATATGGTTAAGTCCAGCTTATCCTGGAGCCTTCAGACCTCTCCAGGCCTCGGGGCCCTGGGCGCCTACCCCAAGTGCCGAGTGGATAAACCGGCACTGCGTCCTGAGCGGTCGAGTCACTGAGGAAAAACATTAATAAATTATAGTTGAAATAAATAATAGAGAAAAGGTATTATGTGGTAAATATGGTATTCTCTTTTACAGGACAAGGTGGTCGCGTAGCATAGTGGTTAAGGTTACAGACTCGTGGCAGGCGTGTGATGAGTTCGAGTCTAGTACCGCGTCACTTGACCATGGTTCAAAATTCTGAGGTCCGTCGCCAAAGCCCTCGTGTAGCTAAACAGTGTGCGACTTTAATATTCACTCACTCTAGCCTAGTACTACTGAAGACCCGCCTTGTAGAGGGGGCCTGATACACGTTAAATATGTCGAGGTTCAAACGTCTTCCCGTTGGTGTGATATGGAAGTTAGGAGAGGGAGGTGTCAGCTCAGGTGTCGTCCACGTTACTTGACCATGGTCCAAAATAAGGAGGTCCGTCCCTAAATGCTCTCGTGTAGCTTGTCGTGGGACGTTAATATTCACTCACTCACTCACTCTACAAGACAGGGATATCAAATTACAGTCGGACCCCGATTTAACTAACTCCTATTTAACGAATTTCACGATTTAACGGATTTTTCTCTTTCCCCGGTTAAAATGAAGGCAAAACCCCCTATTTAACGAATAATAAACCCCGAATTTACAAATTATTTCAACAGTTGAAAAAAGATTTTTATTAAATCCCCTTTAAATAAAATCCTTTTTTGTCGGAACAGAAAAAGACTTTTCATGTAAGTTGAAACTTTTGACGGCAAAGGGTGCAGAGCGTTATTCAACTTAACAGTTGCAGCTGAGTCATGAGTGTCACCAACCGTGTTAGTTTTTAATAGAGCAGGAAACTCCTTTCTTATCTTATCCTACTCTATAACGCAGGCAATTGAACGATTATGAAGCATTTGATGACGGACTACCTATTTGTGCAACTGAATTGACGGAAACTGTTGATTTGTCGGAATCAATGAATAGTGATTCTGATGCAGAAATTGATGATGAAACTCTTATCAAAACTGTTACATTTTCTAATACTTTACATTGTTTGGAAACTGCGAAAACGAACCTTATGCAGCAGGATGTAAATGACGCAGTACTTTCCTCTCTGCATAAAAGTGAAAAAAAAAGCTCAGGTCAGGAGTCACAAAAAGGTTTTCAAGCGTCTATCAGTTATTAGCAACTTCAAATTCTTTAACATTAAGTGATTGATTGTTTAATGACATCGAAGTTAAAAAGCAACACTACTGCTGACGGATCTTGTAAATTTGAGCCATAATTTATAAGATAATTTACAGATCTTGTAAATTTGAGCCAGGGACGAGGACCCCACATGGGTTAGCACTACTCTTTCAAAGCTTTCGCGTACCATCGATGCTGGGACATTAAGCCTCGAGAGCTTTAACGTGCATCAGAACCCCTACATGGCGGATACTTTAGTGTTTTCAGGACTTGAAATCATTACTCGACAGAAACAAACCATTCCGACTAAGTTGTTGTGTGCATGACTCAGCTACTTAACCGTTAGGATAAGAGATCCATATAAATGTCACACTAAAGTAGCATCAGGACTATTGGCAACGGACTCGATAATTTTGAACTTCGGTCAAGTGACGAGGGCGACACAAGAGCTGGCATCTTCCTCTCCTAAGTACCACACTTACGGAAGGATATTGAGATATTGAGTATATTAAACGTCCATCCTTTCTACACGGTGGGTCTTCAGTGCACCAGGCTCGAACTCACGACTCTCGTCATGAGTTCGAGACCACAACGACTAGGCTACCATGGTTCTTGAGTGAGTGAATATTAACGTCACACTATTAAGCTATACACGGGCTTTTGATGACGGATCTCGTAATTATGAACCATGATCAAGTGACGAGGACGATATCTGAGCCGGCACCCTTCTCACCTAACTTCCACACCACTCTAATGGAAGGACATCTGTGCCTCGGCATATTTAACGTGCATCAGTCCCCTCTGCACACGGCAAGTCTTCAATGGTACTGGGCTAAAACTCATGACACACCGGCCACGAGTCCGTTACCTTGACCACTAGGTTACCACGGCCACTAACCGTTAGGATAAGACAACCGGAAGAAGACAAAATATAATAAAATATACAGGGTGGTCCCGAATTTATAGTACAAACTTTAAGGGGTATTGTAACAATAATTTATTGTATAGGAATGTATGTGCGCAAGTGACGCGGGAGAGACAAACAGAAAAAATAAGAGACGAAAGGAAAGACAAAGTGTTTATTGAAAGAGTCATTGCAGAGAGAGACGGCTCTAGGGTCGTACAAACCGGACCCCTGCCCGTGGCGGAAAATTTTAAAGGCGGCATTTGGATTAAAATTTGAAAATATTTTTTTATTTTACGAAAAATTGATATATTTTCTGAAATATTATTGGGTGTGAATTTGGTATTTCATTTAACGCATCGTATTTCCTTAATTTGTACTCAACATGTTTAATGTCAGTTTTCTTTTATATTGAAACTTGATCGGTTCAAGGTGGGATTATGTCTTAAATCAAGAAATTTGATATGTTTGCACATCTTTCAATAGTAACTTTCTCCTCATCCAGGAGTGGGATCACAACAAGCATTCCTTTCACTCATACGATGTCCGTCCGGTGTTATCTGTCAAAAAGGGAACAAGGGTAATAAGAGTTTTTAATACATAGAAAGCCACAGGAGATGCTTTATTTTAGTCTTGAGCGTAATTACTATGTTAAAATAAACGCCTGTGACTCCCATCATCAGCAGATTCTTTTTCGAACAAATTGGCCTGCTAAAACGGGCTATATCTTTTCTCTTACATTTTATTCGTTTGAAATAATAACAAGCAATTATGCGCTTAATTTTGAATTATTTTGTATTTTTTAAGACTTAAAATAAATTATGGTGTTGGTATATATATATATATATATATATTATGTTGCTTTTTTGTTCACAAGAATTATTCAAGTTTTATAGGTGTGTATTTATGTGAACAATTTATCTTTTTTTTAAATTATATTTTTTTGCTTTGGCGAGAGGGGCGGCATTTCCCATTTTTATCCAGGGTGGCAAAACTGCTAGAGACGTCCCTGGTCATTGGCAAGTGTAATGTTTACAATAACTGTTCGAAATTCCATCCACCAGTAGCAATTACAAGCTTCACGGCGTCAGTGGAGCGATTGGCGTACGCGTTCAAAGATGCCTGATATTTCACGCACACGTGCAGCAGCTTTGGATATTCGAGCAATGAGATCCTCATTAAAGTCAAGTGGAGTCGCAAAAACAAGATTCTCCAGATATACTCACAAAAAGTAATCGAGGCGTGATAAATCGGGAGTTCGGGTTGGCCAAGGTACTGGTCAACCACGCCCAATCTATAGCGCCTTAAACGTGACATTCAGGTAAGTACGCACATCGCTGAAAAATTCCGTGATTCGGCATTCGTCGATCAGGAGGCTGTGCGTGATACATTCGTAGCGCAGCTCAGCCATTACCATTTGCATGGTCGTTCATGTAATTCATGTCTGCTTTTTCGGCGTACGGTAAGTCTCCCATCTTAGACGTCAGCAAAACTGCGAATGGCGCTTTCCCTTACAGAGATGCATCATGTTGAACGGTGGCTAGACATCTGCTGCCCCCTACCGGCAACGCAACCAAGCAATAACTCCATTTTTCTTTTCTTTTGTTTCCCCTGTTTGCGCCTCACTGCGTATACTTACACCCATATCTACTCTTAAAGCTTGTACTATGAATTTGGGACAGCCCTGTATACGTATACCAACAAAAAGAGCAGGTGTTCGTATTCCTCCTTTTTTATTTTATCTTTATTGCTTCAAAATTTAATACTATATTTTTCCTCTGATTTTATCTTTTGTATAAATTAATAAAAAATATATGAAACAATAGGCAGGTGTTACTGTGATGCGTATCTCAGATTTTATTTTTAATTATGCTGTCCTAGTACGTGTTTAAATTTTATAAAGATTACTTCTTGCTTAAAATTTTAATGTGTTCGTTACATAAATATGAATTAATTTCACGAAACCAGAATTTTTTTCATCGCATTTCAAGGTTTCCAGTTTGATAAATTCGAACGATAAGTGGAAGAGGATGCAGCATTTGTCAATGTCATTGTTATAAGCATATATGTATTCTCGACGTTATTAATTTTTAAGAATTTATTTCCTTCCTTTGAATATTAGATATAAGCTAACCAAACATCCACGTGTTATTTCTAAGAAAAACTTGAATTCAAAACTAAATCAGAAACACATTTTCTCTAAGAAAAACTGCTTGCAATTTTTAAATACTGAAAAGAAAAGAAAAAACTCGCGTATTTGTTTATTTTTGTGTCAAAATTTTGACTGAATGAATGAAAGTTATATTAATGTCACACTGCACAAGGGCTATTGACGGCGGACCTCGTAATTTTGAACCATGGTCAAGTGACAAAGACGACATCTGAACTAAGCACTAAGAACACGGCCATCGATAATAGGCTCGAACTCATGACCCTTAACCACTAAGCTACCGTAGCTACATTCCCCGCTAGAAGACTGGGACTTGTTTAAAGTGAACCTGCTGTAGTCGCCATTATTCCCCGTGAAAAGTTTTGATAAAATCAGAGTCTGAACCTACCACTCAAATTGAATATTGTCTGTCAAGATCACTGAATTAAGATAACTCTTTAGTTCTATCTTGTAAAATTTAAAACCTCTCTTTTTGTGTTACCACTAATTTGAATTACACACCTTTTATAATCATTTATTATTATACATTTTTATACAAGAAATTAAGTATTTGTTAGAGGCTTCATGAGGAAGGTTGTAAACCACGTTGAATATCGCTCTTCTTTCCCCCTATCTGTGATTTTGAATCCATAATACAGTCAGTCGACTCTCGATAATTCGAAGTTGGAGAGACCAATGAAAAACTTCGAATTATCAAGAGGGTAGAAAAAAATTCCTAAAATACACGAAGAGAAATCTTTTGTCTAACACATTTAAATTTGAAATTATGTAATAAATCAACAATTGTACATATGTATAAAATTAATTTAAAGTATTTTTAAAAAGTACAAATTATACAAAATAAATATTTTAAAGAAGTTTAAAGTCCTGTATTAAAAGAATACATTCAATACATTCACAATCCTACTCATCTCTTCTTCACAATAGTAGACCATCCTTTCTGAACACAAGTGGGTGGCCGCGGTAGAAAAATGGTCAAGGTATAGGATCATGGCTAGCGTGTCATGAGTTCAAGCCCAGTACCACTGAAGACCCACTGTGTAGGGGAGCGATGCACGTTAAATCTGTCGAGAGCTCAAACGTCCTCCCGTTGGTGTGGAATGGTAGTTGGGAGAGGGGGGGCCAGCTCAGGTGTCGTCCGCGTCACTTGACCATGGTTCAAAATTACGCAGTCCGTCGTCAAAAGCCCTCGTGTAGCTGAACAATGCGACGTTAATATTCACTTTCTCTCTCTCTGAACACAAGTGTAGCAAGGCCACGTGTTAAATGAAAGATGTGGACGGCTGACAACAGGTACGTTTGGTCTATTGTCCACTTAAAGGAATGAAAACAATAAAAGAGTCTTTTCGCCAGAGAAACCTGAAAACACAAAGAAGAGGTAACAGACAGATGATCATCAAAGGGGCTACGTTACAGGGGAGAAACACAAAGACAACACAACGCAAAACTTGTAAGCTCCAACCTGTTTACTACAGAACTCTACATGATAGTGAGTGTTTGAATGGTCGAGAGTTATAAGGAAACTTTGAATTATAGCGTGCTGTAGTCTGGCCAGTCACAGATTTTACTTCGAAATATCGAGTGTACCAAAATGTATTGTTTTAGTTAGAAATATCAGAGTTTTTCTAGGGACTGAGCATATACTTCGAATTATCAAGTGGTTCGTATTATCGAAGGTTTGAATTATCGAGAATCGACTGTATATGTAAAAAGAAAAATATTTAATGCACATTCCTTTGTTCCCCATTTGTAATTACGTGTATCACACAAAAAGTTTTCTAGAATTGATTTCCATTCGCAGTTTAATTCAGTGCTTATCAAACTTTCAATATTTGCGACCCAATATACAATCATAATTTTCATTACCCTTCATACAATAACAATGTATTTAAATCAATAATACTATACTTTTAAACTAGGCTACAATACTACCTTTACTTCTTAAAAACCACCGGCGATATATATGTCTCGCTCAACCAGTGCGTTAAATGTTCTGGACGTATATATACGTCTTTCCGAAGTACGATCATTTCTGTGCACTGCTATCCATAAAATTATTCCAAAGGCTTTTGAATACAAAAAAAGGACGTTGGCAGTGTTTGAGAAGGATTTCCTTATTTATTCCTTTTCTTCCCCTCCCCCAACACATAACATACTTGCGCCTGCGTGGAAAACGGAGGCTTTGGGAGCAAATCGCGTAACTTTAAACCGCAGTCAAGTGTTATTTATAAACTTTACAAATTATCAAGTAATTTTTGTATATAATTTTATATATGACAAGCCCATATAGGAACACTGGTAATTATTAAACTTGTTTTGAACTTAGTATTGATGAATTAATTATCAAATACATTCTGCAGTACTGATACATTTATAAATGTATGACATCAGTGTAAATGTTAATCTTATTTATTATGTCAGAATGTATTTTGTTTGTTTACTTTTAGTAAATTAATATTTTTTTCTAAATAATCTTTTGTTTTCGACTTTCCACTACGCTCGCACCCCACCCACCCCCCGCTCGTAGAATTATCACGCCCTCTAGGAGGCCGCGCGTAACAGTTTGAGAACCGCTGGTTTAATTCAAACAATAGAATCGAATTTCCTCATTGATTAAATGTTTATTAATGAATACTTTGATTTGTGATTTTCTTATTAACTTCCAACTCTGAAGCAACGTGCGAGCTTTTAGCAATGGGCCTCGTAATTTTGAACCTCGAACAATACCTGAGCAGGCACCCTTTTTTCCAAACTTCCACACCTCTCCAACGTGAAAACTTTTTATGACAGATTTTACATGCATCAGCCATTTTATATGACGGTTTTTCAAAGAACCAGGACTTGAACTCATGACTCGCCAGCCCAGCGTTCGTGACCATAACCATTCCGCTACTACGACCATACATTTCACTTTGAAGCAACATAAAGACTTTGGGCATCAGATCTCGTAAATTTGAACTACGGTCAGGGGATGAGGATAAAATCTGAGCTGGCATTCATTCTCAAAATTTACACCCCACATCAACTGAAATCTTGTCGATCAATTTAATCAGCCCTTTTTACAGCGGATCTTCCATAGCATCAGGACTTTATGGTTATACAGAACATTCAGGACACATTCAATACGCAGGACACGACTAAACAGAAAAAGTGGTAGCCACAAGAAAGCAATAACTCAGTTACAACGGCCACTTTAATTTGAGTACATGCATATTTCTATTTACGGTGAAAATGTATAGCTGTGTCATTACGAATAGGGTGTGTGCCTAGAGTATATCTCAATATACCCACATAAAATAAAATAAAATAATATAAAATCTTGTTGGGTTGTTGCAATTTTTCTTTGATCCTAACTCAGTTTTAGATCATTTTGGATGGACAGTACTTTTATAGATATTATTTTCAAATTGGCTAGGCTTGGTCAGAGGAAACAAATGTGTCTCCAGTGGATACCATCGCATGTGGGTGTGCCCGGGAAAGAGGCCGCTGATGATTTGGCTGGTAGGGGTTGTGATCTCCCTAACCCCAGTTCCTCGGCCTTGAGCCATTCTGAAATTCATTCCCTCCACAATGTTAAAATGAATCTGATGTGGCGAAACCATCCTGCTCACCTGTAGCTAAGAGAGTCATGGTCTATCTCTACAGTGTAGGAGATCCAGAGCTTTTCAAATGACCTTGGTGCGCTTTAGAAGCGGTCACCTGTGTGGTATGACCTTTGTGCAGTGAGTAAAGTCTTTCTTTACCTGTCCCTGCTCTCTCGCTGCTCATCTTCTGGACTGCTGGGGCATTTCCCTGGGACAGCTGTTTGGAGATCAAGACCTGGTTTGTGACATTCTGATGTGGAAAGGTCAAATGAACTTGGTGTAGGATTTCTTGCTCCAAGGGGATTAGAAACAACAACAACAGATCATTTTGGAATTTAAAAAGTTTACAGATTGTTTTTAGTTCTACAATTTCAATTCAACTAATGTTACTCACTTTCAATATCAATATTATATAATATTTTTATATACTGTAATTCGAAGAAATAATTAAAAAAATTATTTTGTATGGTTCAAGGAGGTAGTTGCAGGAAAGTGGGTGAAACCGTCAGGAACTAGACCAGGTAACATCTGCCAAGTGAATACTATTATCCACTCTTATTTAAAAATCATATATTTATAACCGGTCATCTCAAAAAGTGAAATTATTATTTTAATCACATGTATAAAGCCGTTATATTATTCAATATTGTGAAAAGCAATAACGATGTAAATTAACAAACCTTGATTGCTTTCTAATTAAAGAGGCATCGCACAACATATCATTATGTAGTTGAAAACTCATTTGGTGTCTGGACCAAATGGCATTGGTTTTTATTAAATTTGCCTGAGGGCTCACATATATTTGGCGACACGGGTATGTTTAATTAATGACTACATGGCGCCGTTCGTGCTTTCTCAGCAGCTGATGTCTCAGTGGGTTTTAAATTTCGAAACTTTGGCGTCAGATTTTGAAAAAAAATGAAACTGTTGCTGATCAAAGCGTCGATAAATTTTACTGTTCATCAGTGTATATCGAACAAAAGATTGCTAGATCTACTTCGAAAGAAAACAGCTAAAGAGGAAGATCGTGTACTATATTTTGAATTAGAATAGAGGGAAGCGGGTTTTGTTGAGACATGAGAAAAAGACTTATGTCGGAATATTTCACATTATAGTTTTAAACAAATAGCAGACAAGTTGTATAAAAATTTTTTTTTTTAAGTCAATAGGTCAACAAAGAAAATTTTTATTTTAGTTACTTATCAAACAGTTATAATTAATATAAATACATATATATATGACCCTGAATCACAATATTAAGAGACAAAATAGAAAGCGATTTTCCTTGCAATTTTCCATTCTACATATGGTGTTGGACTATTTTTTGTTTGTTACTATTTATTCATTAATAATATTTAATTATTATAATAAAATAGTATAGTAAAAAAGAAATAACATTCTTAGAAAGTAGAACATCCCAGGTGGGATTCGAACCCACAACCTTTGGATTAGAAGTCCAACGCGCTATCCATTGCGCTACAGGCACAGAACGAACGATTTTCCTTTCTATATTTGCTGTTGGACTATTATTTTTGTTTGTTACTATTTATTCCTTTTTTAAATTAATTAATGAATTAATATTTGAAAAAACTAGATTAACATCAAGTGTCATTCACTATAAGTTAAGAAAAATGTATTGAATGGATGAATAGAAAGTATTTTATTAACAATTGAAAATTTGAACAAGATACACATATAGGGAGAGAGTGAACTAATAGTAGCAATTGAAAAAATAATTCTTTTTCGTATTGGAAGTTCCTCATTTCAATTTAATTCAGTGTTAAAAACGCTTCTTTCTGTTTAATAAAATATAAGAAAATCTTGGTTTGTCTCAAAAATTTTTTATGGTCAAAAATCGAGAAATATTTACTTGTAAAAACGTTTTTAAGTATTTGTAATAAAATTTTTCTCACCAGCGTACTTTATAGTGTCTTTTTCTTAAAAATAATATCCATTACATTGAAAATTCATGGCTAATATTAACCAATATTCAAAAGTTTTTGCCTGATATACTTGGCTTAGGTTTTAATCAAGCTTTTGGTCTTAAAAAAGTTTTAGTTTTTGAATGTGGAGTTTCAGCTCAGCTCCTTGATCACAGCTCAGAATTACTAGATGCGTTGCCAATAGGCCTCATGCGGCTTCAAAGTAGAAAATTAATAAACAATCAATCAATCAACAGATTTATGACTAAAAAACTCAAACCCTAGTTCCAATAAGGTGGAGATAATAGCCTTTGTTGCTCCTTAGCTCACAAAACCTGTAACTATAACCAATAAGATGCGAATCTTAGTTGTATAAAAAAATGAGATATTTTCTCATACATTTTATCATAAGAAAAATCAATATAACACAAATTCAAAAATATTTTAGTAAAATATTAAATTATTAAATCCATTTATAGATAATATGATATAATGTGTTTTTGATAGTAAAATAGTTTTCATAATGATATTTGTTTTAAACTATTTTAGCGCTCTTTTAAAATGTTTATTTCAGCGCTTCTCAAACTGCCCCCCCCCCCTGCGGAGGCGTGATAATCCTATTAGGGGGACGCTAGCCTATCGAAAAATCCAAAATAAAAGATTAAAAAAATTATTAATTTACTGCAGGGAATCAAACAAAATGCGTTCTGAGACAATAAAAAATACACATTTACAATGACAAATTATATATATGAATGCATCAGCACTGCACGCTGTATTTGATAATTAATTTCCCAGTACTAAGTTACGAGCATGTTTAATAAGTACTATTGACCCCATGGGCTTGTACAAAATTATATGCAAAATATAATACTTATCTTGATAATTTATACAGCTTATAATTTTAGTTGTATTGTAGTTTTGGCGTCAAAGTACGTTATTATTGAATTCAATACATTGTTATTGTATGGAAGGGGCGCCACGAAAATTATGTTTGAAAATTGGGCCGCAAACATTGAAAGTTTGAGAGCACTGGTTTACTTGGAAATCCTTTTAACTTGAATTGTTGTAACGTTATTAGGTAAAATACATTACTTTTTCACTTAAATGCATCTTTTGAAAAATAGAGAACATGAAGTTATGTCATATTCAGAAAAATTTGATACTTAATTATCTTTTTTTATATTTTTTTAATTTTAGTGTCTAATCAATTTTAGCAACTATTGTTTTTAGTATTTTACTAGTCATATAGGAAAATCAAACGGTTTGATCTGTCCTGAGTAAAATCTTTCTTTGCCCACCCTTATTCATCTTTAAAGATTTTACTTCTTTTTTTTTTTACCAAAAACGTATATTATACAAATTTTTTTGAAGTGATAACTTCTTTATGCGCGTTTTGTTCAAGGGTGAATCTAAATTAAGCGTCAGGTTTGGCTACATGACACTCAATCGGCAATCGGGCTCGGGTTGAATACGCTCGCTTAGTTTTGAATTAAAACTTTTCCGGATCGTGTTTTTTTTAAGTAAAAATTTCATGCACACTTTTTCCCGTGAAGTTTTATTTTTTTTATTTAATATTACTGTCATGCAGCCGTCTTCAGCTCAACTCCAGCTAGTGAACGAGAGAAGAGGAGCGCAAGCGCAAATAATTGAAAACAAAAAGATTATTCTTATGTAGGAGATCGAAGATAAGAAGAAACGAAACATAAGGATCTATTTTTTGATTCAGTAGAAAAAGTATTGAAGCACAAAAATGTGCCAAAAGAGTTAAAATCCGAAATTTTAGTGAAATTAATTGGCGAGAAAGTTGCCAATATTTTGGTTTACATTTGTGATGACGACTAAAAGATTACGAGAAAATAAAAACATTAAAATATGAAAAACCACAAACTCTATCATTTTGTTTGCTTAAAGAATTTGAAGAAAAGTAAGTGGTTCTCAGGGCATAAGATTTTCTAGCCTTACCTAGTATACGGCGTTATGTAAGTAATATAAAGGGTACTTACGTATTATCGCAACGATATTGGCGATATTATATGAAAGGAAGCACATGGTTGCCAATTCAGCGCGTACGTACACATGGGGAATCAGGGTTGCCAACTTGGCGAGTTATCTTGAACGTTGGCATTCTTGCGGTAATATTCCTTAAGTACCACATAAACATAAAAATTATATAAATAAAATCTACATAAGTAATTTACGAGTAAATATTTTTAAATCATTTGATTAATTGACATTTAAATCGTATACACGCAAAAAAATTTGAACATTGTCCTTTTACAGAAAATGAATGAAATAAACAAATCCACCGATGCATGTGCATGAAAAGAACTATTTAACGCTCGCATACAAAGATGTCGTAAAAGAAAAGTGGTACATCTGAACAATTGTATTCTCTTGGCCAGAATAAATCAGAAGTTTTACCTTTTATCGTGTGGTCAGAAGCACACACAAAAATATTTTGTGCATATGCGTTTGAAATAGCACAGTTCAAGATCTAATTGCGTTTCTTTCTTTTTTTATTCGACTGGTTTACTCGGTCTAATTTAGGATCGTTGATTCTGCCGCAAAGAAATTGAAACGAAATTTATTCATTAACTTCTAGTTTAATTTCTGATTTCCTTAAACTTAATGCAAGTCTGAGAAGTATTTTTTCCCCTTTTTTGAACATCGATCCAAAGGTAGAACACATCCGAAAATTTCAAGGAAATCCGATTTCTTAACTGAGCACCAAAAATCATTCAAAGAACCTACGAAAGTAAAAGGATAGAAAAATAACAGACTTTTTGATTAAAAAAATAAAGTCAATACCACAAAAATATTCGGAAATCAATTCATCTTCTCAAATGGCCATTACGGGACAAAAATCTTGATTGGATTCAAGCAAAACGAATGTAATTTATCTTTACAGTTAAGACAACGATTTCTATTCTCTCAACTTAAGCACATGTGTTTAGTATGAATCATCAGTGACGAAAAAGAAATATTGGATAAATATATAACAATAGATATAATAAGTATTACATAAGAAAATATGTAATATTTTGTACTTAAAATTTTTATCCTATCTTTCAGCATCATATGACATATGCGATCCTCATTTAACTTTTGACATTGAAGTATGCATGAATTTAATATTAATATTAATTGCACTGATGTTAAATATATAAGCGTAAGCGAAAGCATCTAAAAGTTTACACAGTTGTTTTTTACTATCTTTTTACATGATTTTTTCCGAATGAATAGCGTTATATTTCGTCTTACACGGATTGGAGATAACTTGGAAATGTATTATATAAATTAATTATATAAATCGTATCTTCTAATTAATATTTTTTTCCAAGGGAATATGTTAGACCGTGTATGAAAAGAGTTTTGATTCCTTTATTATTAATAATTCTAAATTATATCCTTTTAGTCATCCGTTTGTGCCAGAAACTATTTGTACAATTTGTTTCGAATGAGTATCTGCTATGATGTAATTTTCTTATGAAACACACATAAACAGATTAGCTGAAATATAGCCTGATATAAAACTGTGGATAATATAAATAAATCAATTTTCATACAACTTCATAAATAATACTAGGCATTTTTACTATCTAAAGTTACAGGAATAAATAAATTCACTATTTTTAAAGTCTAAAAATTGACATTGACAATTTTATAATTATTGACTTTCCTTTTTTTTATATGTCCATTTTGCAAAATCCAGATTTATGTATAACAATATCTAACATTGAAATGTTTCGCAAAGTAAAAGTAATGTTGTTAAATCTCCTTATTTGCTATTTGGAATTTTTAAATTAAATGTCAATGTCAATAAGTTTACGATTTTCTGGTCAAATCTATAGGAATGTAATTATATTTGATCTCTGTAATGAGAGATGCCTATCAATTTGAGTGAATTAAGAAACATTTTTTATTGACTTTACCTCCTTCCCATTTGTAGGAATGTTCAAATTAAAAATTTGCCATTTCAATATTGATTTTTTTGTGGAAATTAAAGTATATATATAATTTATAAACTTTTGTAATGATTAGAGAGAAAATTAAGCCGATAAAAACATTTTTTAAATTATTTAAAACAAATTTTGTACAATCTAATTTATAATTATTAAGGTATCGCTACCCTAAAATTGTCAATTTTGCCAAAAATTGACAATTTTATTATTATTAGATCATCATATTAGCTTTATAAAAATACCTAGTTTATTATTCTCCGTTCACTAAAACAGAAACTACAAGTGTTTTAGTAAATGCAGATGCCATTACTTTAAGCAAGATGTCATACTTTAAAACGCGAAATTAACTCGTTTTTAATAGTTACTCGAATTTTTACTCGTGTTTTTTTTAAATGTTCAAACGGGGACAGCGATTGCTAAAAAAAGTTTTCAAAATAATTAACTGAACTTTTTTGAATATGTTCTGCATAATAGTAGAAGTATTTTAAGCTTTAGATTTATCGATCTTGTTTTATTACAAAATTTACAGTCCCTTATGTGAATATAATAACTGTTCTTCTAAGCAATTTCATATAATAACTAAGATAAAACTCTCTAGTTTCTGTAAAAATAAAAACATCTCTTATCCTGAAAGTCATTTCAAAAATGAATAACATAACAACACATCAGAATTGAAAAATTGAAAAGTTGTTCATAAACTTTTGGTACAGAATGGGCCCAGTTTATGTTATTTTTTGTAAAATTTACCCATTTTTTCCCATTTTAATAATAATAATTTCTTTTTCTCTTCTTAATTTTAGCCTATTTTTCTTAAAATGTAATAAACAAATGTAAAACAACAAAAGAAAAAAAGAATCCCAATATCTCTATTTTCTTTTTAAAAAAAGTTGCCGCAAGTAGTCGGATACCTTTCACTAAATTTTTAATGAAGAAATTTTGATGTGAACTTTAAGATTTAATTTCATTTCACACAAAAAATACACTGTTCCCCAGGTGAGGATTGAACTCACAACCTCGGCATTACTCGCAAGCACTAGCTCTATAAGTACCACGCGCTAACCGATTGCGCCACTGGGGAAGCAACATGCCCTCTGGTCAGTAAACATTTAAACACCACATATCGCACTCAGAAACAACAAGAGGTCAATCAAGACATAAAGACTCACATTTGACTTAGGATGGAAAAAAATGAGACATATCCAAGTGTATAAAAACAATTATTCTAGATCATAAACATTGCAAATATTTGCTTATATTGACTCGAAATATTTTTGTATAATTTATTAAACATACAAGAGATTATAACAAGAACGTTGTCGACAACACATACATGCATTATTCTTCCGATTCTTAACATAATTTTACATTTAAAGGAAGTTAAGAAAAAAAATTTAAAGTGCGGAAAGAATTGTTATTGATGATTATATTAAACTATTTTGTTGAAAATAGCATTTAAAGCCTTTTTTTATATGCAATGTTAACATATTATATTTGTCATTACCAGATAATCTGTAATTAAAAAAAAATTTAGGTAATAAATTTTTAAATAAGATTCTCAATAATTGCAATTTTTAATCGTTACGGTTTTTTAAAAAAAAATTCTTTCTTATGAGTTTTGTATTATAAATGAATGAATCTTATGAATAAAGTGTTAAAACCATAAAGACGAATTATGCAGTACGAGACGTTTGTAACATTATAAGAAATATTTGACTTAATTATTTCAAAATTCATTCAGGATTTTGTTCAGTTAAGAGGACACAGTATGATTGAAATGAAAAAATGGTCAAAAAAATAAAATTTATTATTTTTTTAGCTAGATTATCATTTATATACTTAACAATAGCGTCAAAAAATTTGAAAGCTTTGTGTTTAAAAAATGCAGAATTATGATGACTTTTACATTCGTTTTTATTCACATCCCTATGGCAAATCAAAACTTTAAAGAGACTTATCTCAGAAAGATAAAATAACTAGTTTGTCTTCATTTAAGGCGATATGGTACCCTAAAAATCATTAAACTGTCGAAAAATTTTTTATTGGCTTATTTGATACCCCGAATCTTTATAAATGTGCCTTCAAAATTTCAAAGCTTTACCTGCATTTTTCATTAAGTAATGGAGCAATGTTTGATGCTAAACAACAACTACCACGCCTACATTTCAGATTATCTGCTAGAAAAGAGCCTGATGAAAAATGAATTAATTATTTTTCTAATGCGCATCAATCAGATTGACGTTATATATGCAGTAAAAAATCATTTTAAGGAAGAATTGTGCAATTCCTGCAAAAACTCTATAATTTGTGAATTATTTACTGAAGATCAAATGGATTTGGTCAAGATTTAAAAGTTGTGCGTGCTCTTTATGATATTACTAGCTGACCCGACAGACTTCGTCCTGTCAAAAAGATTTGTAATGTGGCAGTTTTTGCGCCTACGTATTTTAAAAAATTCTCCTGAACAGAACCGTCACCCTGGTGATAGGGCGTTGTGATTAAAAAATAATTAAATAAAACATATATAAGGATTTAAAAGTAAGTAATCGCTTTATTGTTAATCATGTGAAACATAATTATTATTATTATCATTGTAGTGCTTTGTGATATACGATGTTTTTTGTTTGATTACCTGGCGCATAGACAAACAAATCTGATGGTTTTCCAACACGGGAACAGGCAACATACAATTGACCATGTGAGAAACATGGGTTTTCTAGATTAATACCACAAACACTTAATGATTGTCCCTGGGACTTGTTTATAGTCATAGCAAAAGCAAGCCGCACTGGAAACTGTAGTCGTTTAAACTCAAATGGCACATCAGTCGGAATCATTGGGATGGCGCGGTATGAGAACATCTTCTCTTTTATACTTTCCTTCGAGTATAGTTGCTTCTATCACATTGTTTAGTAATTTTTTTATCGCTAACCGTGTACCGTTGCAAAGACGCGGTTGGTTGATATTTCGCAACATTATAACCACCGATCCAACCTTTAATTGAAGATTGTGAGGTGGCAATCCTGGCAAATCCAGCGAGTTTAAAAATTCCGGTGGATAGTTTTTTGACTACATCATCTTGATTAGTAGCCGAATCAACTGATTTATATATCCTCGATTCGCCTGTAATTTGTTCTTGAATTTTGAAATTTAATTCATTTACATCTATGTTTTTTGCAGCCAGTATAGCTCGTTCGCTCAACCAATCATGGTTTCTGTAATTTTGAGAAACATCTGGAAACACCTTCTGAATAAGTTCATCTTTTGATCGAGTTAACTGACAAAAACTTTGAGGAAAGTTAATGCAGCCAGTCAACATGTCTATAGGAAATTTGCCATTACCAATGTCAATGAGTTGTTTAGAGAATATGTTTCCAGATTGGTCATTTTGCCAACTCGACACGCATATTCTTGCTTAAATGAAGTACTTTGACATGTTTCCACAAATTGGAGGACTTTAGACATGCATTGAGTTCATCAGCTGGCGTTGATCGTGGAATCACTGGCAATGTTTGACGAAAATCTCCTGCTAATAAAATCATTGCACCACCAAATCGGTTATTATTGCTCCGTAGATCTTTTAAGGTTCTGTCTAAAGCCTCCAAAGATTTTTTATGTGCCATCGTGCATTCATCCCAAACAATCAATTTACATTGCTGCAAAACCTTTGCCATTGCAGAGTTCTTCGAAACGTTGCAGGTTGGAGTTTCATTGCTTTGCATATTTAATGGCAATTTTAGTGCTGAATGGGCTGTTCGACCACCTTCAAGCAAAGTTGCTGCGATTCCCGACGAAGCGAGTGCAAGTGCAATTTTATTTTGTGAGCGAATTGTTGCTAATATTAATGAAATCAAAAAAGTTTTTCCTGTACCACCAGGTGCATCTAAGAAGTAAATCCCTCCAGTTTCATCATTTGTTACTTTCATAAGAGTTTCAAATACATACTTCTGTTGTTCATTTAACAGTGGAAGATTTGTTTGAATTAATTCTTTCAAAGTGTTGAGATCATACAGTCTTTCTCGGTGCAACTCTTGGTTAAAAGCGTCATGCATTGGACGATTGGGCGCGGTCAGGCCTAATTGAATTAATAGTTTGTTTGACATTATCAAGCACATGTCCTCAATTGAAATCAATGCTTCATTGTAAATTTCTTCACTTATTTGTATATTTGGATTTCCCATTCTATTCCGTATTTGATACAAAATATCATCACACATATAATCTTTGTACTTGATCCACAAATCAATTGGGTTTGATGGGAAGCATGTAGATTTGATTATAGAAAACAATGTTCGTATTTGATGAGCGTGTGATGATATTACAGCATCATTGAGAGTTTGATCCCAATGAGCGTCATTTTCAAGCAATTGCAAACGTTGACAGGCTTCTCTGTAGGATCCACACAATTCACCATCAACAGTTCGTAACTGTTGGAATGATGTTGGGCCACGTACATTGACTAATAGCAGTCGTAAATAAAAACATTCATCATTGCTTGGATGTACTGAATAAATCCGGCCAATCGCATCGGTGGAATATATATCTGTATATCCTGGAACTGGTTTTCCTTGTTTCCGTCGTATAAATCTCCTTGAGGATTGATTCCAGGTATAATATTTTGGCATTTCAGAATATAGCAATGTTTGTGCGAAATCATCGTTTTGGCATGTCTCAAAAAAACTGGTTAATGTAGTAGATGGTGGCTGAGCAGCTCTTTGTACTGCGTTCTGTGCTGTAAAATACACTCTTTGTCCATTTTCTAAATGCACAGCTAAGTGAACAACAGAAGGGTGTCTCTCATGAATAGGAAAAGAAAATATTCGCCAAACTGCTTCATTACTACTGACATAGCGGCCCATTTGGTATTGGGTAACTTCATCATTGGAATTCTCTGCACCAATTCCAATCACAGCCATATCACTCCCTTTGGTTACATATTTGCAAATGTATTTAATAGATTTCACTGAATGGCAAGATTCAACGTTGATGTGTGCTTTGAATGTCTTTGATAAAATGGGTGAATATGGAACAATCCAACGATTATCTATTTCAATATCTTTTTGATTTAATTTGACAATTGTTGATTTTCCATTGTCTGCTGTCGATCTGCGACGATACAATGGATAACCGTCATTACCAGTAATTGTTTCCGATATTAATGTCCGTGGATATTGTTTTGAACATTTACCATCCATCATACACGGTGAATTTTGATTAAGAGTTCCACAGGGACCATGTATCATGTTTTTGATAACTACCTCATGCAATCCAGGATCTACTTGTACATTAGGGATTTCAGCTGATATCACTGCATCAACTTCATTTGGCCTTATCTTTTCAACCAACCAAATCAAAATGTGTGCATGTGGCAATCCTCGTTTCTGCCACTCCACAGAATACATCCAGCAGCGTGTCTCACCAAACACATAATGTTTTACGATGAAATCCATTAAAGATTTCAACTTTTGTCTAAAGACTCTGGCTGTAATATCATGACGATCAATGGGTGATTGCCCAGGGAATAACTCCTGCTTGATTTCTATCCATTGCGGATTGCATGTAAATGTGATGAACAAATCTGCTGTACCATAATGACGAACATACGACATGGCATCTTGAGCATATTCGTGCATATGCCGAGGGCTTCCGATGTATGTTGCTGGAAGAATAGTCATCCGACCGACATTCTGTGCATTTCCATCAGTATTAATCGCATCTCGAAGGTGAATATACTCTTCAGATCGGAGTTTGGTTTGATTCAACCTGATGAATGTTAATCTCTCCGTTTCAATTTTAACATACATGTCAACAACATATTTGTGATATAATCGCCGACATTTTAATATGTGATTATCTTCATTTTCCCGAATCATTAGGCGGTATGAATAATAGTTCATTGAACTGACTTTTTTGTTGGTTTCAGAACCTGTAAATAGATTTTGTTTTAATAACATTCAAATATAAAATTAAAATACATAATATAGTGACTGAGATATTATCGCCATAGCTAAACTAATATTTTAGTTACCTGTAATGGGATTTATCATTTTTATTGAGAAATCGTAGCCATCTTCACCTTGCCAAAATATAATGGGATATTGCAGTGCATCATATGAGCGGTGTGTTTCCTTTATACGTTGTAATTGATCATTCCGACGATGTAAAACAATATCACGGGATTCCAAGTTTTCTCCAACTACAACGATAGCAACTTCATCAATAGTTGGTACATTAAAACGTCTTGTATGTTGACCTGCAGGTGTTTTATCAGCTCTGATTACAATTTTGTGATTATCGGATGGCATCAGATCCAGTGCAGTTTTAAACAATATAATCAATTGATTGTGTTGATGAAATAAAGTTTGTAATTGTTCTACAATAGACCTCTTTACTAAATTGTTATGTGCACAACGCAGATCAATTTCTTGTGGTGAATTGCCCATAAAATAAATTTGCAGGAATTTGTTGTCGCTATCTGACACTGGTAACAGTGAACCTGCTCTGTGATATATTTGCCCTTGTATCTGTAAATTAAAAAAAAATATTATGGTGGGGTATAAATTAATGGATTGTCAGTGATCAAACTTGAGTAATATTTGATCTTAAAAAGTATATATTTAGTTTTAACTAATATCTATCAAATATAAAATATAATAAAAGTGTCACTGAAACTGAATCACCATATAATATGATGACTAAGTGATATATTTCGTAATGATTAAGAAATTGAAGATTAGTGACACATCTTAACTTTGGTGACAGAAAATTTTGTTCGCTAAAATAATTATGAGTAACTGCTATAATACATACCTTGAAAGTTGGCATAAAATTTTCCCGAACTACATTTGTTGCCTCAAATGAGGTCATTTGAAAGCAATTGTTATATTGTTGGATATGTGTCAAAAAGTGTATAGAATCTGTTCCTATTCCTGAAACCAATGAGTACAATGGTTCTGGAGGTGGATCCAATGGTATCAATTTCACTTTACCATTTGCGCAACACAGTCCATTGGCTTCGTTTTTGTATTTTAATGCCTTACAGTGTGAGCAAACCGAGTTCATAGAACCAATAACAACACATTGGTAGTTACTGTAGTCAATTGACACATCGTAACTGAAAGCAGCTCGATTCAAACTTGCGCGATTATTGCGCGAATGTCGCGCTCGCGCTTCACGCGTTTGTGATATCCGAATTCTTTCACGTTCATTTCCGTCGTCACGTTCTTGTGCAGTACGATTAGATCGGTAATTAGCTTGGTTTGTAGCATTTCTGGTTCTTCTACCTAAATTGCTTCGTCTTATAGGAGGCATATCAAATATAAATTATTTTTTCACTAAACACGAACCAAACAAACACTAACTAATTAAACACTCTGCACAAAACACGATATGCGAATTTGTTTCGTGGTGGTTCTGGAGGTGGATCCAATGGTATCAATTTCACTTTACCATTTGCGCAACACAGTCCATTGGCTTCGTTTTTGTATTTTAATGCCTTACAGTGTGAGCAAACCGAGTTCATAGAACCAATAACAACACATTGGTAGTTACTGTAGTCAATTGACACATCGTAACTGAAAGCAGCTCGATTCAAACTTGCACGATTATTAGTTGAATGTCGCGCTTCACGCGTTTGTGATATCCGAATTCTTTCACGTTCATTTCCGTCGTCACGTTCTTGTGCAGTACGATTAGATCGGTAATTAGCTTGGTTTGTAGCATTTCTGGTTCTTCTACCTAAATTGCTTCGTCTTATAGGAGGCATATCAAATATAAATTATTTTTTCACTAAACACGAACTAAACAAACACTAACTAACTAAACACTCTGCACAAAACACGATATACGAATTTGTTTCGTGTATCAGTTGACAAAAGCAAACTCAGTAGATTAGGTAACAGACAATTTTTTTTTAAAATTTAATATGACTTGAAGTCAAATCCTTTAAGCCGTACGAATTGTTTTATTTATTTAAAATTTGGATATTAAAAATAATAAAACACTGTTGGTAACGCGATTTTTGTTTGACTGATGTAATGACGTGGAAACTGATGCATTTTATCTCGCGTGCCGAAACTAATACAAAAGAAACGCGAGTTTCGGAACGCGACATTAAACTCCTCCAACTATGTATTCTGTGCTCCAACGCACACACGCACATTGTTTTGATAGATATGATCTTTGACGTTAGGAACACACCTACATTGCTTAGACAACAGTGAGTGCTTGTAATTTAATATGAACTTTATACCATAGCAATAAAGCTCAAATTGACTACGTTTTAGTTACAAAACGTTTGTATGGGAAAAAGAAAAGGGCTATTTTTAGGGTTTTTCCAGCAATTATTATAATTTTTCTCGCCGTAAAAACCATCCTTGAACTTCAACGAACATTTTTTAAAAAAATTTGGCCAAATTGGTCCAGGCGTTGTTGAGTTATGCGCTTACCAACACATTTTGCGATTCATTTTTATATTATAGATTATGAATAAAATTAAAACTTCAAAACGGATTCTCCCAAAGCACAAATACTAAATCTCCTTTTGATAACTCAGATAATTAAAAATCTAATTCGCAAGAATAGAAAAACTGTCCCATTTTTATCTATTGGTTTTTGGTGATATATATATATATTCCCTGTGCGTGAAATTCATCACTTTTATTATTAAAATACTTTAAGATATTTATTTAAACAAATGCACACATGCAATTCTTAGATATTGATATATTTTACCTATAAATTGTTATTTGATTTTGGTTTCATTTGTGTACATTATTTAACATGCGAAGGCTTTTAAAATCATGGAAATAAAATATAAAGACCTAAATATCTTTTGTACATGTTGTGCATTAGCCCTGAACATGGAATTAGCTCTGAAGAGTGTTTATTTATTTTTTATAATTATTAAGATAAAGTTTTATGAAATATTGATATTTCATTCGTTTTTTTCTATATATTCATTATGGCAGTATACTGTTTAATTGTTCTACATTTGTGCAATTTTTTATGGTAAGTAGTTTTAAATAAGCTAATTAACATTTCATAAAAGTTTCAGACTATTCGATGAATATTATATCATGCAATTCATGGAATGAAAACTTCAAACTCATATTTCTCCAAGTTGAATTTTTGTACATATACTGTTATTCAAAACCCCAAGGCTTTTTTGATAATTGCAGTATAGGTTTTAAATTTTTTATACATGTTCTGATATGTATGTTTCGTAAAATTGTGTATGGAATTAGCTCTAACATGTTTAGTGCTTTCTCTAAAAAATTTCAAAATCTAAATTAATGTTTTTTGGGGAATTTTTGAAAGTTTAACTATAAAAAATTAATAAAAATTAAAAAACAACAGCAGAAAAAAACTCATGCACAGTTTTATGTAGTATATTATAAGGTACTTGGAAAAAAATTTTGAAAGAAAAGAGACATATTTAAATGTTTTAGAGATTTAAAAAATACTTAAAAAAGCCAAAAAAATTTTAATTTTACAAACACTTTGCAACAAATTAAAAATTTTTTGTATGGAATTATTATTAAACATTAACCTTTATGAAATACAATGAAAACCAAATATCAAATATTAAAAATAAAAAAAATTGTGAAGATGGGTACCATATCTCCGTAAAATGCTAAGGTTTTTTTTCTATTGTGCCAAATGCTTAAATATTTTTCTAACTATTGCCAATAGTACATTTAGCAAAATTTAGCATGTATTTTTAAATCAAATCAATACTTATTTTTAAAAAAAATAATTGAATTCAAAATGTATGCATTTTTGAGGAATTTTCAATAAGCATTCATAAAAAGATGTATTGTAGGAATACCAATCGTGTTATCAAAAACCCCATACCATCTTTTGTTATTGATAGTTTGACGTACTTATAAATCAAATTTCATGTATGAATGTCGATTTTTGTAAAAGGAGTAACATTTTAAAATCATTTAAAAAAAATTCTTAAAAAATTAAATGGTTAGTTTTTTATGAAATTTCGAGTACAAAATCTGTTTTACATAAATATACACAGAGAAGACAACCAAAAAAATTTTCGAAATCATTAAACTAAAAAATTTGTGTATAAATCGTACCATGTTGCAAATGATGGTACCATGTACCAAATCGTACCATGTGCATCGTACCATCGTACCATGTAGGTTGTGCAAAAGAACACATCTCCAAGAAGAAAAAAATCCAAATCTTACGATTGGTAACCCGGTATCATATTTATTAAACTAATGAAGGAATTATGTCACAGTCAAAGAGCTAAAAATGTTTTTTTTTTAAAGTTTTAGAACCCTTAAAATACATTTTTGTACCTTGAATACGCGAACGTTTGCACGGTTTTATTTTCACGTTGATGCTTTATTTATTTATTTTTGCCAATATAGAAGATTGAAACGTCTAAAAATAATTATTTTAAAAGCATTATAATGTATGATACATAATTGTGAGAAATAAGTGTTAAATTCATAAAACAATGTTTGTTACAAAACTTTATACAAGTTGTGCTTGATTGATCGTTTGTTAAATCGCACTTAGAAGCAACACAAAGCTTTTGACGATGGATATAAAATTTTTTAACTATGTCAATAATTAAACAAATAATGTCAGTCTTTTGTTCGTGACCGTGACTAGTCGACTACCAAGCCCACGTGCTTTCTGAAGACAGCGAAAAGCAGAAGAAAATTTTAACAAACACACAGTTTTGTAATGATCTTTATAATAAAAAATCTTCATAAAATATCCCTTTAAAAATGTATATATAATACAAAGAGAGAGAGAGAGAGAGAATATTATACAGAAACACACATGTACAGAGTGATTATTATTACAGTCCCACTTTCATAATGCAGTAAAAGAGGAACCACAGGCAAGAACGTCTTAAGAGAGAGAGAGAGAGACTTCTTAAGGCCCTGGGCCCCTACGCAAAAGTAAGCCCTGGCCATTTACGTAAATAAGGCCCTGGGCAGCTACACAAATATAGGCCCCACCTATGATTCTTAAAACTAGGCAGTACATTGCATATGTTATCAAATACTCGTACAAACAATAACCCGAAACTAAAAAATGTGCATGACTTACAATCGTTTAATCCGGCTCGACCGACTGCCGCCTTTTGACTGTACTAGTAATGATGGTAGACCTAGGCCAGTGACGCACACAAGGATGGAAAGGGGTCCTGGGGGCCCGGACCCCCCAAAGCCCTTGAGCTTTTTCCGATTGATGATAATCCTATAGATATATAACGTAAAATTTAATTAAGTACTTGTAATTAAAAATTTATTTTATTAATTAATGCTAATTATTAATTTAATAATTCATTTTTTACTGTTTTTTGTTAAGAAAATCAGAAACACCTGTGGCGCCACCTCAAAGCGCTATTTAAGGCTTGGAGATTTCGACGATTTCAAGTTCGGCAATTGTGTTTTTCTTGTGGTTTTTTAAAAAACGATCAGTTATTTCTCGTAGAAAACAGCGATCAGCTTTTGATCGAGTTCGACAGAGGAAGGATAGTGGCCTTCCAAGATCGTGGATTATCTTTCAGGTAAATCGGTAGTCGTGTTGGACGAAACCAAACAACTGTAAAGCGGATATGTGACGTTGGATGCAGGAGGATACAACGGACCGACGTGGTCGATCGCATCCACCTCAGTGCACCACTTCACGTGAGGACAGGCAAATTGTGCGCATTGCACAGTCACATCACGAACCATAGCACAGCACATTGAGTCTGTAACGCATCATTGAGTGTCTGCGCGTACCATTCGACGCCGTTTACACTAGAGTGGTCTGTTCGCAAGACGTCCATTGCTTGATCTACCCTTGACGCAGAACCACAGACGTCTCCGCCCCCAATGGTGCGATGAAAGAAGGACGTGGGCGGCAGATTGGAATGAAGTTTTCTTTACTGACGTGTCACGTATCTATCTGCAACACCACGATGGTCGGATTCGAATCTGGAGACACCGTGGAGAGAAGTTGCTGAACAGCTGCGTTATGCACCGCCACACTGGTCCTGCATAGGGTATTATGGTATGGGGCGGTATTGGATATCACTCTCGCACTCCTCTAGTACGCATTGCCGGTACTTTAAACAGCCAGCGCTACATCTCCGAGGTGTTGGAGCCAGTTGTCCTTCCTTACCTTCAGGGCTTGGCCACAGCCATATTTCAACAGCATAATGCGTGACCACACGTGGCACGCATTGTCCAAAGGTTATTTGCAATCACCAGATTGAATTGCTTCCCTGGCTGGCTCGCTCTCTGGATATTTCGCCGATAGAAAACATGTGGTCCATGGTTGCTCAACGATTGACCCAAATTACACCCCCAGCTGCCACACCAGATCAACTTTGGCAACGTGTGGAAGCTGCTTGGTCTGCTGTACTCCAAGAACACATCCAAAGTCTCTTTGAATCAATGCCGAGGCGTGTGGCAGCGGTGATCTCCAGCAATGGCGGCTACTCTGGCTACTGATTCTGGCAGGAACCACACTTCACAGAAGTCTATAAATTTAATCATTTGATACTTGGTCATTATGTTATCTACAAAATAAATTTTGTTGTGCTATCTCTTGTATTTCTTGGTGTTGCATTTACAGTGGCCAGCAGTGTATATATACACACAACACACGACAACAACACACACACAACACACACAACACACACACACAACACACACACACAAACACACACACACATATATATATATATATATATATATAATATAATATATATATATATATATATAAGAAAAATATTTCAAAGTGTATCAATAGATGGCGCTTAAGTAGCATAAGTTTATGTGATGATTTGGCTACTACTGACCATTTGAACTTTTATTAGTGACCGGAAATTCTTTAAAGTTTCTAGTTATCTAACTAATAAGTGACGTTCTTGTAAAAGAGCTTCACAAGCAGAGCACTATCCTTCATTGAGTGACTCATGACAAGCTATTCAGATGCAATATGAGGAAAACGCCACGTGCCCTTGTGCCGATTTAAGCTAATTTCGGGCCTTGGGCACAGATCTACAGGCCCCCTTGGCACTGGCGGATCGAAATTTATTACCGGAAGACCTGGTTAAGTTCAGCTTATCCGTACCCTTATGTGCCCTTTCGGGCCCTGGGCCTATGGGCTCCTACCCCAAGCATCCAATGGTTAAACCGGCACTGACACAAGCTACGTTTTTATAATAAATGCAATGTGTCCTGCTGTAGTGCAGCCCGTGCCATCCATTAGTGTATAAGGGGTAGAAGGAAGACTTTGCAAAGTCAATGCAAACTTTGTTTATTAATAATTCTCAACGAGAACACAAATTCAACAACCCAAACTAAAAAATGCACCAATTACCAAATATGTGAAGCAGCAACGAGGTAGACGAGATTAATAGAAGTATTGACAATAAATCGGATCACTTACGTCTAGGCAATACACCTTCTAATTCAAATCATTCTAATTCAATTTAACACTTAATTGGCCAAATCGTCCATCTTAATATTCATCAAATAAGCTACGAATTACTCTCGTTTAGCTTTACGTTAATCAATCACTACTATACGGCAACAGACTAACGTCTCTCTCCTAACTCGAAAATTTAATCTTTATATACAAGTCTTCATTTACAAAATCACATCGTCTTCTTTGAAGGAAAGTTTTCAATAGATTAAATTTTAAAGACCCAGGAGGACTATTTGTAGGGAAGAACATGAATAGATCGTGTAAGTGCCCATGATCTCCTTTTAATTTGCATAGTATGTCGCTTACAGCGCTTTCTGCTGATTTACTTTAGAATTTTTTTCCCTTCATGTCATACCATTTCTCCCTTCTGCAAATATATTCAGCTAAAATTTTAAATCATTCTGACCTGTGGTTCTTTTATCACAGGATTTTGAAAATGGGACTTTAATAAAAATCACCCTGTATATATATGGGGGACGGCGTTTAGGGGAAGGTTCGATTTTAATGTTAAAATAAGCACGCAGAGTTAAAATAACTTAATTTATTAATAACACAACTAAAACATTTACTATTTACAAGGGGTTTTAAATAATTCGAGATAGCACCATACTAATTCCGAAAACACGTACTCTTTCTCAAAACAACGGAGAGAGCGATTTCCTCTGAACTGCCTTCGTTCAAGCTTTGGTGCAACTCTCAGTTTTTCTTTTCTGCCCCCTTTATAAATACATGAGCTCATCGTATCGCGCAGCTAAAACTCACGTGGCTTCGATTAGTGGTGCCATCTCTTACAATAAAAATTAAAAGAAGTAAAAGAAAACTTGCACTCCTTTCCTATATATATATATATATATATATATATATATATATATTATATATATTTATTTATCATGCATTAATTGGAACTGAAATACAAATTGAATTTTATTAAAAATTATAAGTTTTCAGAATGTTTTTTTGTAAAA